>JBAJNP010000765.1:0-79636 GCA_036877545.1 Yasuhikotakia modesta | reverse complement strand
AGGTGTGTGTGTTGTTGTTTTTCTGAAATAAGAAGCAAAAAGAACCCTCTCTTGTGTTCTTTTAATACTTTAATAGTTCTACTTGATGTTTACACTGTTTCTTAATTAAGGCCGTTTGGAATGGAACTTAGCTTATCAAATCATTTTACATACTTGTATATATACACAGTGTACAAATGTTTGCATTTTGACATTGTTTCAAGACCAATTATTACAAGAATACAGTAACAAAAATGTTCTGTATATGCTAAAATAAATGCCACTTACTGTTTTTCTGTTCAGGCATTTGTCTGACATTATTTTCAGATGGATCATCAAGTGTATTGATGAGGTACATGTTTAACTAGTCAACTAGTTATTGAGTTTAGTTGTGTGCACATTGCACAGTTGCAGGTGTGATTTGAATTGTTAAATGTGGTTTTCACTCCTGTAAACAACAGAATCCTGTACAGATCTGGATTAAGGGACAATTGAATTTATTTGCAGTGTGAATGAACTCGTCGGAATACTGATGTGTTTTCCCTTGTTTCCATAGATACTCTTTAGCCCCTCCTCTTTTCTTTTGCCCTTTCTTCCCGTCTTAATTGTCTTACACTCTCATTGTCCTTCAAGTGGAACTATCAGTCTCCACTCTCACAGTGTACATTTTATTCCTTTAAAGCTGTGTTTAGCTTTAAAGGTGAAGGAGGACACAGAGCCCTGGAGGATTTTTCAAGTTTATTTCAGTGCCAAAAACGTTTGTGCATTACAGCACAGCTAAAGAAGCGTGTCTGTGTGTGCCTTTGTGTGACACAACACTTGTGCAGCTTTTACAGTACAGAGAGGCTCTGCTAATTGTTTTAATGTGCGGTGAGAGCTCTCTGCTGTTGGATCTGTGCTTGCTGTTATTCAGTTCAAGATTGCTATGCAGCCCCCGAATTATCACACCTCCAAAGGCTTTCCCACAGAACTCCTTGTGAAAGTGTGAAATGTCTACAAACCACCGGCTGCAAAGGATTATGGGAGCTCAGAAGCAGATCTAATTAGGCTAAAGTAAAATGTTACATAAAGCCAAAACACAGATTTCTCTATCTGCCGCCTCCTTCTTGGGTTGTGCTTAAACAATGAAGGTGAAAAAGGAAATTGAAGTTTAGGATTGTTTGAGAAATTGTGCCATTTTCAGAAGGTTTTCCAGTAGAAGCTGTGCAACGCGATGTTTTTTTAAATCTGTATGCATCCATCTGAGTCACCCAGAACAGACTGAAGCAGTGTTTATGAACATTTTTCATGTATAACACATCACATATGTCTGTTTTAATGTTGCTGAGTTGTAGTCATCCATAGATTCAGCAAGATATGGATTTGTAGTGTGTGGGAGGCTGGTTCCTGTCTGGTCCTACTGCCTTCAAAGCAAAAGGTCACTGAGACCTCACAGAGAGACAAAAGGACAGTTCTAGGGCCAAGGGTGAGCAGGGTGCCTGTGTCCTGTTCTCAGTGGGACAGGAGGTAAAAGTGCATCTATATTTTAACTTTACCTCAAAACAGCTCTTTGACTTCAGTTGTATGGGCAGCTGTGTCAGAATATATATGGGCCAGTGCGGTTGCTGTGAAATTACGAAGGAAGCTTGTTTCACATCTGATCTTTGGGACTGACTGGATGAAACCTGATCCAGTGGTTCAGATGGTGTAGTCAATATCCGGTTGTTTCTTTTAGTTGCTGGTACTGTAACTCTGTGAGCATCAACATAATATCAAGAGACTTTCTCATACCACAGATGAAAATGGATTTGAGGCAGCAATGCTGAATCTTATTTTTGTTGCCTGTACTGTATGAGCAAAGTCAGTTTGCAATAGATCAACAATGTATAAAACGTAATATATGACCTAATTATGAGCTACAGGCAACAAAATGTCATAGTTACATAAATTCAGTTGTAACGAATCAAGCTTAGCCTTTATAACATTCTCAATATAATATTAAATATTATACTGTAAATATGCAGTGTCAGTTTAGCTGCTCTGGGACCATGTTGCAGCCACCAAAATAATAAACTGGATCTAAGCACTTATTGTGTTGTAGATAAGTGACATCTGTGTGTCTTCTCTGTTACAAAGCCTCCAGTCACACACACCAGAGCAAAACACACCGCAGGAGCTGTTTACAAGCTTATTTAGTGAATCAGTTGTAGTTTAGTTGTGTAACACAGACTATTTTGTAACCCACATTGGAAAGATGGATGTAAATAACTTGTTCACTCAGAGTGAGCACCTGTTATTCAGTGACAAATAAACACACGCTGATAGATGCGGGATCAGTGTTTGTTTGTGGCCATTCTGCCACTGCGTGTGTTCTGCTTATCTGCCTGTGGGTGCCAATGTATGCAAACTGGTCAGTATTTCTGTCTGGAGTTCCTTTGTGAGCAGATGTTTGTTTTATACTGGGATAGAAGTACAATGGATTGGAGTCGGATTATACTTCATGCATTTGTGAGTGTGTGTGTGTGTGTGTGTGTGTGTGTGTGTGTGAGAGAGTGAGAGAGAGAGAGAGAGAGGTTGCCGCAGAGTTAGTTTTCTCTCTCATCTGTAACACCCAAACAAATACAGTCACTGTCACTGACACACTGCCACTGCAATGCAGGAGTAGAGCGGGAACTGAAGAGACTGAGGAGAGGAGACAGAGAGGACTCAAGAGACTAAAGAGGAGACTGGAAAGAGGAGTCAGAGAATATTAAACAGAGGAGACTGGAGAGAGGAGTCAGAGAATATTAAACAGAGGAGACTGGAGAGAGGAGTCAGAGAATATTAAAGAGAGGAGACTGGAGAGAGGAGTCAGAGAATATTAAAGAGAGGAGACTGGAGAGAGGAGTCAGAGAATATTAAAGAGAGGAGACTGGAGAGAGGAGTCAGAGAATATTAAAGAGAGGAGACTGGAGAGAGGAGTCAGAGAATATTAAACAGAGGAGACTGAAGAGAGGAGACACAGAATATTAAACAGAGGAGACTGAAGAGAGGAGACTGAAGAGAGGAGAAATGGCTAAAGTCAGAAAAACATTAGAGGATTGATGGGACTGAAAAGAAGATTAGACTAAAGGAGTAGATTGTT
Organism: Yasuhikotakia modesta; assembly: GCA_036877545.1. Classification (NCBI taxonomy): domain Eukaryota; kingdom Metazoa; phylum Chordata; class Actinopteri; order Cypriniformes; family Botiidae; genus Yasuhikotakia; species Yasuhikotakia modesta. The sequence continues at coordinate 76,554 of JBAJNP010000765.1, read as the reverse complement.
AGTTTCTTTAATATCGCATTCTATGTTAAAATACTCTCTCTTAACGCAGAGACAACTGTAAACTACTGTAAACAACTGTAAATTACTGTACGCTGTAGCTTCACCAGAAAGACATTATGGCATTTAAATTCCCCCTTATTCCTGTTATTCCTTATTCCACACTTAAGCATCAAGTGACATCTCATTTCCCAGATCCTCTGTGTTTTTCACCTTTTTTTCTTTCTTCCCATTTATAGCTCTGTTTTAAAACACCTTCTCTCTGTACAGTGTTGTCCACACACCCCTTAATAAGAGACGGGGGTCCGTCATCATGATCTCATGTTGGTGTGGTAACAGATGGCAGGTTGTGAGGGGGCACAAACAGAGCATTTTTCCCCTCAGTTCATCTCTATAATGCCTAGATAGCTGTAACGCTTATGAAAATGAATGGGATTCATTCAATAAGTACGGCAAAGTAAAATATGCCTCTCGCAAATGCGTGACAATTTGTCAGTAAAAACAATATTTTTGTGACCTGTGGGGTAAATATTTAATCACTGTACTGTTGACAGCTTTGTCATACTGTGGAGCAAAAACAGAGCGAGATGGAGAGAGAAAGAAGACAAGAATGGGCATTAGATGGCAGGCCCATGAGAACAATGCTTTGCCTTGCGTTGCAGCGTGAATCTATGGTGAAACATCTCTTGAAGACAATAATCCACCATTCTGCGATAGTCAACTCAACCCTTGAGTTCTTAAGTGTGTCAGAACTTAAATCTACACTTTTAGCTGTTATTGCCTATTCTAGCAAATGTGCGTGCTACACCTTGCATTGCCTCTCTATTTCTTTCTTACGTTTCTGTTGCGTTTGTTTGACAACCCTTTCTGTTTTTGTTTTGCAGCGCTGTGGTCTTCTCAGCATGGCTTTTGTTTTTATATTGTGTGTTCAGGATGTGTCACTGTATTGCCAAAAACTCACATTTCACTAACACACATACCCGCTCACGCACAATTACACCCACAAATGCTGCGCGCTGTTGAGCAAAGATCCCATGATGCCTCTGTGCAGTCTGGTGTGTTCATGGATGTTTGTGTGTGTGTGTTTGTGCCCGCAGAGAGTTTGCAAAAGAGCGTGAGCGAGTGGAGAAAAGACAGGAGTTCTTGAAGCTGCGCAGACAACAGCAGATTGAGAGAGAGTTGACTGGCTACCTGGAGTGGATCTGCAAAGCAGGTCAGTCTAAAATCAACAACACGTATAACAATATGCAACACACAACAGCAGATATAACAGTATCTACTGAGTGATCTAAAAATACCAAGTCATTCAGGGTTATGCTGCATTTTAAATGATGGCCTTTAAATGCACTTTAATTCCTATTTTTAGTCTGTAGCTACATCACAGCCACCAAGAGGCTCCGGTCTGTTCCTCACAGACAATTCTTTCCCTTCGCGATTTCCTCTCATGACTGTTTAGCTCACCCTCTTCCCGGGTCTCCACAGATGTATCTGTGCCTGTTGCTCAGCACTTCCTCTCGCCAGCAGCTCCATGGCAACCAAATAGCCTTCCAGTCTCTCCACCAGCCGGTTCATTCCCTCAGTCTCCCGTGTCTGCCTGTAACAGCTCAGTCATTAGCCTCTGTGCTGAGCTCACACATTCAATGTAATAGAGCTTTCTGTTGCTGTAGATTGCCACTGATCTGTGGTCAGTTTGGTCGTGATCTTCTCTGCATAGGTTTTAGACAGGCATGCACACTTACAATAAATCATCATGACACAAGAATCAGAACAAAATTGGATCAGTTTTGTGATATAACAACATTTCATCAAACATTGTGTGTTTGCTATACACTGTATTTTTTATTTTTCTGTTTAGATAAATATAAAAATTAATTATTTAACTATTTAACTAAACTATTTTTATTCATTTTAAGAGTTTAAAAGCTGTAATCTATAACTTTTGTCTCTCTACCGAGTTTGAAATATAAAATTGAAGGGAACTTACAATATAGGGAATATAAGAATTATATTCTTAACACAAATGACATGTTTAAATTTTAAGTGACTGCTGTAAAAAAGGCACAAATGTTGCAGAATCTATGGCACCAGACGTGCAGTATTCTTCTTTTTTTTACAGATGGACGTTTATCAAACGTTTTAATCGAGCCCAACAATTTAAATTATAAATCACTACAGGGTACATGGATTATGCTAAACACTTTATCAATAACTGATCATTGTTTATAAAAAAAATTACAGATCTTTAATAATGGCATCAAAGATGGGTTCCTAATAGAGTTGCTGTCTGTCTGCTTAATTTTCACAGAGAAAATTGCAGCTCTCAAGAAACACAATCTCAGGCATCATTACTCGACTAAACATGCAGAGCAGTATGCTAGGTATAAAGATTAGCTGAGCCCTCAAAGATTGTCCATCCATCAGTAACTGTAGAACTGCACCAACTGATGCAGTTATATCTGATGTTGCAGTACATGATTGTATAAATTTATGTTTTCGTGTATCTCCTCTGCTGGCTTTATCGAGAGCCCCACCAGGCTAGTGGCCAGCTTGAGACCCTGACTTAAGTCCTCTAATGCAGGATACAAATTAAGCAAAGAATATGTTAACCAAAAAATTGCCTACCCCTCTTCCATTGTCAGATAGTTGCTTGTAAAATGGTTCCAAACATCTTCAGTAGCTCAGGGGTTAATTATCTTTGTCACATGTCATAGTGTCCTTCCTTTTGGTTCCCAGAAGCCCACCATGGCTGCTTCAAGGGGGTTTAATTGGTCTAGAGAGGTGGTTTCTCAAACTCCTCTGTGGTGGCTTGGCTTTGATGTTTTAAGAGGTAGAGTCATGTTGACTGTAACTGCTTACAGGTGCTCTGAATTCCTTGTGCGCACTTACTCCAGTCTGTTATATCCTCACTGCTTTGTGTAAAACATTAATTTTGCCTGAGTATGTCACGTAATGCAGGTTTGGAAGCTGCAACACCCTAGCAACCACCCAGAAAACCCTAGCAACTCATAGCAATGGCCTAACAACTACACTTCCCTTAGCAACCAAATAGCAAAGCCCTGGCAGCCACTCAGATTTGTATAAAGAAAATGTAGAAACCTATTTTGTATTTCCTAACTTCATGTTGGGCAAATAAACGATTTCAGGCTCTGAGATCTGACAGGCGCTTGAATGACTGATGCAGAATAAAACTCTTAACTGAAGAGTGTGTGTGAGAAGTAATATTTAATCTCCTCACAGAGGAAGTGATGCTTGCTGAAGAAGATAAGAATGCAGAGGAGAAGGAGGACTGTGCTTGGTACAAGAGGAAATGCAACAACCCAGGTAACCAATAAGAAATTTGGATTTTTGTTTAAATTTGTACACCTGTAATTTATTGACTTACATTTCCATATATTTAGTATTGAAGAGAGCTAAGAAGAGTAAAAATGACCTCATCAATGCAGAGGAGGGTGAAGACCATTTTACAGACATCTCATCAGTCGGTAAGCTTGGGCACAACTCCTGTGAACTTTGACCTTACAGTGAACCGTATACATATACTGCCTCATGTCAGCAGTCGCTGTTCTGCGTGTAACAACATATAAGAGTAAGATTGTAAACGTCAAGAGTTCAGAACCCAAGCATTGAGATGCACTATGAATTATAGGCTGTTGCCCTTCAGTTGTGAATTGTGAGCAAATTTTTGCAATCTTTCTTTGCATCCTAATGGCAACTGTGTGCCACACACTCCGGCTGTGTCTGAAATCTAAGACATCTGCCTTGCTGCCTAGACAGTAAATATCTTCTCAGACTGCATTTTTGTTTAAAAGGATGTCTAAGTGAACTTTAAGTTCAGGACAGTTTTTTAGAACAAAATTCAGGTGAGATTTTTAAATCTTTAAATCAAGTATATTTTAAACATTTTAACTAACCACTGGTGCAATGAATTGTGGGTTATCGTAGGCAACAAAGTATATATCCATGCTAGCTTAAACAAATAGTTTAATATGGGTCTTAGCTGACATAATTGGACATTGCAACACACAATCAAATAGTCATCGATCTGGGTTTTAATTTATAAAAAAGAGACAGAATAAGGACCAAATAAAGAGAAAAGAGCAAGAGATAGAAAGTGAAATAGATTACATAAAGTATTAGGCTTGCTGGTATGAGCCTTCACTGAAGTCAAATTTCTATATTAAAATAGCCATTGAAATGAATATTTCCCATCTCTCCGGGTCGAGAACAAGATAGTAATAGAATGATTTGTCACCTTCTCTTTTTTTAACACAGTAGCTTGACATTTGTGTTTAATACAAGATACTGAAAGTTTCATGCAGTTTAGTGGATGAGGGTTAGAGCCACAGATTCAAGGTGAAACAATTATCTTACCTGAATGTGCATTTTTATTTTTCTATGTATGAGCTTTAAGTGGCCCTGTGCTTATGGGTATGAAGTACTGGTGATTCTGTGCTTTACTGTTCAAATTTCAGGGAAGTGTTTATGTGGATAAGCAGCTCTTTGCTTGAAAGGAGAGTCTGTTCTGTCACTGTCACTAGACAAAGATTGTAAGTCTCACAAACCAGCATTTGGCTATAAGTGATTCGACATTTGTGCAAATTACAGCTCAGTTTGGCCAAGAACTGTCCATTTATTTATAAAGGGACCTTTTGAATGACGTATTAAACCACCACTCACTCCTGACTGTGACATTTATGGGCACATAACAGATGTGTAGGAAAACAAATCTCTCCTCATCTTCTTCTCTCCTTAACCCCTCTTTCCACCCTCTCCTTCTGTATACTCCTCTTCTCATCTCCTTACCCCTCTTCTTCTCCTCTTCTCTTCCTCCTCTTCTCATCTTCTAACCCCGCTTTTCTCCTTTCCCTCCACCCTACTCTCTCCTCCCTCTTTTTTTCCACCACTTCTCTTCTTCTCTATCCTCTCCATCATTCATGAGCTCTTGTCAACATCTCTGCTCTCTCTCTCTGTAGCTCCCCAGGGTTCTCCGTTTACCCGTACCAGTGTGAAGAGCAGCAAGAACGATAGCTCATCGTACTTCCGCAGGAAAGAGAAGAGGTTTCGCTTCTTCATCCGCCGCATGGTGAAAGCCCAGAGCTTCTACTGGATTGTGTTGTGTATAGTCGGACTCAACACACTGTGTGTGGCTATAGTCCACTATGACCAGCCCGAATGGCTCACATATGCATTGTGTAAGTGAATTGCATATTTAAAAGACCAGTACAGCTCTCTGGAGATGGACAGGTTTGTGGGATATATATACCACTTATGCACATTGGGATTAATTTAATACAAAAATCAGCTCAAAAATTAATTAAAAAGCCAAAGTTTGCAGTTTGCAAGTGCTGTTAAGTGCTGTAATCATTGCATATTTTATTGTATTACTTATAATAACATAAGAGTTTCATTTTTAAATAGACCATGTTGTTTTAAGCAGGCTAGACTTACAGAGTTGGTGTTAAGACAAGTAGAAAATTGTGTTAACATGTGACATTTTAATTAATTCAATTTTAATTATATTCAGGCCAACTCATTTTTTACATATGGTTGTAAAATTAACTTTACTGTATAATAATTGCTTACAGGGCTGTGTTTACAATTCTATACCTAAAAGAAGTTATAGTTCGTTTTCAGAGATTTATTAATAGAGTAAGTCTCCTTAACATAACATTCTTTTTTCATGATTGAGTCATAATTAGCAAACTGTATTCAAGACAATTCCATGCCTCTGTCGAGATCACCATGTTTCTAGACATACAGGAAAGTTTTGTGTGGTTTAATGGGCAGCGGGGGGTAATCACCGTCAATATATATATATGCTTTCTGCATATATCACTGTTTACATTTTAACTGACCTGATAATTCATTTGACTTTTGGTTGATGCGTTTCTACAAAACCACAAACAGTAGTTATTAAAGGGACAGCTGCCCTAAAATCGATCTGAGGTTTAGTGCTTTATTTGAAAGCACAATGTGCTGGAGTTTATAGATTGCCCGTTGTAGGGTTTAAATGTACAACCTTTTGGTCACCTGCCCAGATCTTCAAATACTGGACTACATCACTCGCGTCTGGCACGGTAAGACCACCACAATGACCAGCATGATAGCTGAGCTCTGTTAGCCGTATGGTTAAACACATTACAAAACTTAAAAATAAATGTTCTGCGGTCTTGTGTAAATGGATAGATGATGTGACTGGCACAGTCCATTGATGAATGTTTTTTTGCTTGTGTGTACAGATTTGGCAGAGTTTGTGTTCCTGGGTCTGTTTCTAATAGAGATGAGTTTGAAGATGTATGGCCTCGGGCCCAGGACCTACTTTCACTCTTCATTTAACTGCTTTGACTTTGGGGTGAGTGAGATCCCATCAGATACAAATGATGTCCAGGACCGAGTAAATGTTCCATTAGCAGTTAATGCCAGGGGTTCTGCTTTTGCAAAGCTAACGATTATTTCCTTGCAGAAGAAATGAAACGGTGTCAAAGTCCTACTGGTAACATTAAAAATTATAAATATGCATTTTGCGTTCCATCTTTAGGTGATAGTGGGAAGCATTTTTGAGGTGATTTGGGCAGCGGTAAAACCAGGAGCGTCTTTTGGGATTAGCGTATTGCGAGCACTACGTTTGCTGAGGATATTCAAGGTTACCAAGTAAGACGTCAAGAATGCCTCTTCATCTGTGGTGCCTTTCCGATTGTGTTCCTAAACTAGTCATATATCCTGAAAATCAAAGTGTGTTTTATCCCGTAAGATGAGATATTTTGGAAAATCTCTGCAGGTATTGGAACTCATTGCGGAATCTGGTGGTGTCTCTGCTCAACTCAATGAAGTCCATCATCAGTCTCCTTTTCCTCCTCTTCCTCTTCATCGTGGTCTTTGCTCTGCTGGGGATGCAGCTCTTCGGTGGGCAGTAAGTAGCAGGGTTTACGCTCAACTATTATTTACATTGATGTCAAATCTAGGCCCTACCCCCCTAAACCCTTCAAGAGGGGGTCAACAAGGAGAGCCCTATGAGCCCATGAGAACTTTAAAAGAACCTTGACCAATGTTCTGAGAACATTCCCTGTTAGCTTAGGACTCATATGGAGTTCTTTTGATTTACGGTGGTCGTGTAAGCGAATGTTCTAAAACCCCTCGACATGGCAAATCCGTCTTTGTCATTACTAATCCTCACCCTCCAAGCCCTGCTGTTTCACTTAGCCTTCAGCCTCATGTTGACAAACATGACTGGGCAGACCCAGACGGCAGTTTTCATTTCTCAGTGTTATGAATTATTGATCCTGTGGAGCAACTGAGGAATTGCCTCACTCTTCCCAAGAGGTAAATATCAGCTTAGATGCACAAACATGCTGTCATGTGATATGTTGTAATGAAGAGTGCTCTGGATAAATAAATAGGTTGTAAAAAGTTTTAAAAACATTATTGAAACGTTACTGGAACACAGCCAGCTTCAGAAACCTGCAGGATAGACCGTTTTCTTCTGATATCTGTGAAGTCTGTATGGCTCTGTGCTTAGTGGAATGAAAAATTGCTTTTGTGCTTCTCTTGTGCTCAGTTTCAGCTCTGTGGCACATTAATATTTAAGACTGTAGATGGACATGATAAACTCACTGTCGGATCCATGAAGTCATTTTCTGGCTAGAAATAGAGAAACGGTGTCATATAGTGTGAAGCACAGAGAACTCAGTGCTGTGATTCTATGTTTAATACTGTCTGTTATAGAGGTATTTGTAACCAAATATTAAATTAAACCTTCAATAATGACTTGATTCTGAGAGATTTCTTCTCATGTTTCAAGAATTTCTGTTCACCTCTTTGTATTCCCTGGTAATGAGATCCCTGCGGAGCCCCTGAGAGTGTGATGGAGAATCCAGGAAAAATAAGCCATATTTATTGTTTATTGTTAGTTGTAGAAATACAGTGAGGAGAATTCAACGAATACCAGCAATTCAAGCTTTTATATACAGATATAACATATAACATTTGCATGTTATATAACTGATGTTTGTAGGCTATCACCTCTAGTTTAAGCTGTGTTTGCTAGCTAACAAACTGAAAAAAGTCTTTAAATCTTTAAAGTTAGTTCTGTAAAATCTACGTCTAAACATGAGACAATTCACCTCTCGTTCAGGTTTAATTTTGAACACGAGACCCCAACCACCAACTTTGACACGTTCCCAGCTGCCATACTGACAGTGTTTCAGGTAATGACCATCTGTAAATATGTCTAAACACTCCCTAATGTGATATTTGTAGTATTTGTTAATCTGTGTTATTTAGCACGTGTGTGTTTTGTTGTCAGATTCTGACGGGAGAGGACTGGAACGCCGTCATGTATCACGGAATTGAATCCCAGGGCGGAGTTCATCGCGGAATGTTCTGCTCTGTTTACTTCATTGTGCTCACGCTGTTCGGAAACTGTATCCTTGTCTGTGATAAGGATACATCATTTACAACAGCAGAAGCTATACATCAAATCTTCTTAGTTGATTTGATGATAATTACGTTACACCGTACAAAATGTCTCTTTGTTAAACACCCTGTATGGGTTTGAAATATAAAAAGACTCCCGTTAAGAGGGTCTTTCTCATCGTTTACAAAAGCTATAGCTCTACAGAGGGCTGTTGTGTGGATGTGTGTGAGGACTTATTTAGTATTCTAATAATCACACCGAAGAGAATGAAGCATTTATTGAAAACAATTTGACAGCCCTATTTAAAAACACACTTGATTGATCGTTTTATTGATGGCCACTTTCATCTAAATGTCCTTAACACGCATTTGATTAGACACGCTACTGAATGTCTTTTTGGCCATTGCTGTGGATAACCTTGCAAATGCACAAGAACTTACCAAGGTTAGTTGTTTGTATATATAGGCCAGCATACATGGCGGCGTCTGTGTCACATGGTACCAGCCGTCTGCACCTGCGCAGATGTGTATGTTGTATATGCTGAGTTACAGAGGGGGTGACCCTATCTTCATACACCGACAGCTTTTATTAATTTCATACTGTAAACACTCTCTCATAATAGCTCTTTTGATATGACTGACATTTGTCCTGGCCAATAACTCAAAGTAACAAAACTTTCAGCCTATTGTTTTCAGCCTTTTTGATGGTTGCTGTATTTGCAATGGGGGGATGCAAATTTAACCCCCCCCATCCATCTCTTCTTCTGTTTTACACCTCGTCTTGCAGGATGAGGAGGAGCAAGAGGAGGCCATCAGTAAGAAACTGGCTCTACAGAAAGCCAAGGAGGTAAAGGAGGTCAGCCCCATATCGGCCGCAAACATTTCCATCACGGCGTAAGTAAGAAAGGGTTAAGCCTGACTGTCAGGGTGTTTCCCTCCTTATTCAGTTACACCTGTTCATCATCTTCACCACGTCTCTCATATATTTTTATATGGTTCCTGTTAATGTTTTTGTGTTTCTGTTTGTGCACATTTCTGTTAAATGTTGCGTTCATTTATCATTGTTCAATTGTTTGGCAATTTTTGGCAAATTTTTTAAAAAGAGCAGGTAATGTGTTAAGAGTTAAGTTTAATTTGCCATCTAAATTGCCATTGTTGAAAGTTTCTACTCATTTATTCTATAATTCTGTGTATTATATTACCATGAAGTCCTCTCACCTGTTTTGTATTTATTTCTATTTAAAACTCACACTATTGTTGATATGTTCTTCCCATTGAGTTGGGCGGAGTCAGAGTCAGAGTGATTGACAGCCGTAGGCCCTGCCCCTGACTCCGCCTCAATCAGAGTATTTTTTTCCCTCTCATGGTTTTTGTTTTTGACATATACAGTTTTATAAGGCCAAATCCTGGTGCTCTTTCATGCAGCTCCTCCAACTCCAGCTCTCATTCACCGTGAGTTTATTTACTCAGTTTATTTATTAAATCTCTTCTCCTCTGTCTTAGCACTCTGCCATTACATCATATCAGACAGACAACAGAGTTTACTCAACTGTTACCCTGTTACCTTAAATATTACGTGAAATACCTCCAATGATATGTCAGAAACCCCACAATATTAATGTTTCAGTTTGCTGCATTTCCTCAGCCGGTGGGTCTCTGGACTCTGTAGGGTTTCTATGAGGTGGGATCATTGGCTGCAGTTGGCAGGCAGTCCTGTTTTCAAAAGCTGCCGTCTGTTTCCCACTGAGCATCACTACTAGAGATCCTGTTTCTGTTAGTGCCCTAATGAGTCAGCACTCCTGTCAGACGAGCCGCTGCGAGAGCGCACACACACACACACTCACACACACACACACGGACACTTATCTATCTAAATAGGAACATTCCATAGACTTCTGTTGTTATATATAACTAGCTAGTATATTGTTTACATTTTATAAACCTATATTATTTATATTTTATTAGGATTTTTTCAAATTAAGTTGTCCCTAAAAATAAATTTTGCTGAGATTTGTCAGACTTATGAGTACAAATTTTTATGAGTACTTTAATTTTAGGTTAACCCCCACACAGACTCAGGAATTCAATTCAAGACTCTTAATTAAAACCAGAGAATTAAGACGACACCGTCTGTTTGATTGTTACAACCGATAGACATTTGCAGTGCGGTTCCAACATCTGTAAGCTTTCTTTTCAGTTTCTTTCTCTGTGTCATGCGTTCCCGTTTCAGTTCTTTAATTTTTTCATCACTTTTCACCGTCTGTCTTTCATACATCTTTGTTTCTTACTGATTTCTTTGTCAGTGTTTGTGTTGTAACCTGTTTTCCGTGGCAGTGTGGGGACTCTCAGGCTGTGTGTGTGTGTGTATCTGTGATTTCACTGTGTGCTGTATGTGTTTTAGGAGTTATGTCTGCTCCCCAGCACATCACTATCTGAGGTAACGGTACTATATAGGGCATGACTTATAATTCAGTATATGAATGGATGTGTTTTAATCATCTGTGAAAGAAAATACACAAACTCATTCATGATGCACCTCATAGTGTTTGACAGTGTGGACATTCTGCATATTGTATATGTACTCTCACAATTAACCTGTCATGTTAAAACTTGATCCAGATTAAAAAATCGTTCATAAATACAATTCCACTCTTTGCATGTTAAAGCTATTGTAAGCTTTTTTTACAGATATGTAAAAATTATTCTATTACTGTACTATTTTTTATAGAATGTCAAGTTCTGAGAGTCATCGCTGAAATGAGGCCCACACATGTTAGCCAATCTAATATTGTAGGTGTGGATTGCTGGCATCAGATTGGCTGACAAGTCTTTTAGGACGGGTCTTGAAAAGAGGGTGTGTGGTTGAACAGATGGCTTGTGGCAGCTTTAAAAGCGTCATTTATCAAAAGTTAGTTATTTATCACAGGATTATTTAGACAAATTAGCAAAATAACAGCTTTGCCAAGTATATGTTAAATATTTGTTAGAGAATTGCACATTTGAATGAATTCAGGCCCAAATCCAGCCCACCGTTGTAGCTTGTAAACACGTTGCATGCATTTAGTAGATTATTCCCAAACAGTTCAGAGTTTAGGTTATACACATTATCAGCATGTGCATTTCATGGGAATTAAATCATGACTTTAGCATTGCTAGCATCATAAAAGCTGAGCTATAGGTAAACTACAGGTTAAACCAGATGAAACCCCTTAATTCGAGCACTGGTGTATCACTGGCGTAAGATGCATGGGTGAACTTCATGAGTCAAACCATTAACCACAGACTGCAGGATGAGTAAAGCATGTTGTGATATTTGTAATGTGGCATCCATAAAGACCTTCTTTTAATATGAATAACTGTGTAGACTTATTATGATATGCTTAATGTTAAAAACAAGTCCAATTTAAAATGATTCAATAAACACAATCACTTATTTGTAAACTGTAAAGGAGGTCTCGACATGGATGGAGACGAACATCAACAGCTTGCCTGACTTTGTTCTATGTATCTACATTTGTCTGATGCTGACTCATATGTTCTTTGAATGTTCTTGTGTCTAGTAAAGAGCAGCAGCGATCCCTCAAGATGATGTCCGTGTGGGAGCAGCGGACCTCCCAAATCCGGAAGCACATGCTGTCCAGCAGCGAGGCGTTGTACCAGGAGGAACTCCACCCCCATCTGACCTCCAACCTTCACCTCCGACCTGACATCAAAACTCATTTGGACCGGCCTCTGGTGGTGGAACCTCGTGGTGATGGTCCCATCAGCCCCGGCACAGACTGGAACAAGCCCCAGGATTTCCAAGGAGAGGGCGGCACACCAGAAGAAAGAGACGCCCCTATTATGGAACCCCCACAGTCCCACCCTCCACGCAAGCACCACCGTCACAGGGAGCGGCCCTCCAACGAGACCAATGAGAACTGCGACACCGGGCATGGAAAAGAAGGCAGACATCACGTTCATCACAGCCGCAGCAAAGAGCACAATGGCACGCGATGCAAAGACGGGAAAACCGACAGGAGCCGGAGCAGAGATGGGGGTCGCAGACATCACCACCAGAGCTTGGTGGATGAGGGAGGGGGAGGTGAGGAACACGAGCATCGTCACCATCACTCCCACAGACATAATAGGGAGGGCAACGGAGTGGTCAGCGCCGGGGGGAAGTGCGAAAGGAGGTCCAGGCATAAGGAGGGCTCACGTTCAGGAACGAGGGAAGGGGAGAGGTGCTCCAGAGGGGAGAGTGGAGGTAACGGAGGGAGGAGGAGGCACAGACCTCGTACCTGCAAAGCTCAGTCCACACTGGAGGGGCAGGAGCATGGAAATGGAGAGAAAGAGGAGGGCAACTCTCATAGCCACAGGTAAAAACTCACAAAGTTAAAGGTGCTGAATTTTTTTAAAGGGGCACAAAATCCTTGAACTTGAGAGTAAAATGTGTTTTTTGAAACAGACCTCAAATCTATTAACTGCCAGCAGAAAAGGTGGGTTGGTTTTTTTAAAAGGGGGGGGGTGCATTTAATTTAGTGGCCAAGCCTTGTGGAATTTCCAGGAAGACTGACCACGGCCACAGCACTTTTAATGTCCTTACATTAACTTCTGAACTACATTAATTCCCAATGATGGCTCAGAATGTAACCTCACTGCTGCTCTCAGCTCCAGACACATGGACATGGGAGGAGATATGATGGCTGTTAACCCTCATCATACCCCAGCTGGCAACAGGTGGTGCCTTGAAAAACAAGAGGAATCCGACAACCAGTGGAACATTGGACAGACTGGAGGGCTGGGCACACACATCCCTGTCACTGTCACATCTCCACCAGGGGAAACAACTCTTATACCCAGTCAGTCTTTCTTGGCTTTATTTCATGCTCATTTTGTGCTTATGTATTGAGTTGCATTTATATCCCACTTTTCAATGGCAATAACTTCTAACACTGCTCCTGTAACTCTATATGCTGGTGTGTGTGTTTACCCTTGGTTATAGATTTATATGTGACATCGTTTTGTCTCCTCAGTGAACAGTATAGACAGCGAGACTGTGCCCATGACTGAGAAGAATCTGGAGGATTTGAACCAGGGCAGCCCACGCCCCATTCTTCCCTACAGTTCCATGTTCATCTTCAGCCCAACCAATCCGTGAGTGTGCAGCAGTGTTGACCAATGCTGTTAACTAGAAAGCAAGGTTTAATGTGCTGGCTATAGTTTTACAATAATGTCTATTTCAATATATTTATCCCATGCAGTTATCATTTGAATACCAGTTATCTGTTTTGTTTGTGTTTACAAACTGAGGCAGGAGTCAGAATTATTTAATGTGTAATCTACAGCAACCAGGAGCAGAAAGTATTGAACCAGAACCATTGCTTGAACTATTTTTGTTATCTTAACAGAACTTCATCTGCGTTCAGCAGACTTTATATTCAAAAGCTATTTTTCATTATTCAACAATAGTTTGTATTTGGCTCCTTATTTTCACACAACATAACATAATTAACATTTCAAGTAGTTTCTTCAGCACTCTCAAACACATGCACACACACACACACACACACACATACACACTGCATTTTTAGACTTTCTGTTTGAAGCTCATTCTGTATGATTTATAAGCTTGCATTTCATGTGGCCCTCAACAATGTTTCCACAAGGTCAAAATGCAACTTTGAATACACTTACTATACTTGTTGGGACATGTGTTCCTCATAACATTATGAAATCCCGTACACATACACACACAGCTGTTGTAAGTGGCCACTGGAACACAACCAAGTCTGTAATGTCTTCAAATGTTTTAGCTTATTATCGCTCTGAACATCTATAAGAAGGGCTGTAAAGTTTGACTGCATGTATTTAAGGTAAACGCTTTGGGATCTTTAAATCTAAGAGGTATTCAGACCCATAAACCTCACATAAAGTTAATAATGAATGCTTTCCAAATACAGCATCTGTAACCCAGCTGTCTGTCATGGCCTGTTGGGGTACCAGTAAATAGTGTTATATTTACTGTAAGTATAGTACTATAAGTATTTTGAATGTCTGTGTGTCTGTGTGTGAGAACCATAAATGCCACACACATCAATCTATGACCTGCGGCTAAACCATCATTAATAATAGTGGCTATAAGCCAACGGTAGTTATGATGGAATTGTTTTATTGTCACTTTGATCATTTGTAATGTTTGTGTAGGGTGAGACGTCTATGCCATTATATTGTGAGTCTGCGCTACTTTGAGATGTGTATCCTGGTGGTTATTGCCATGAGCAGCATAGCTCTGGCTGCTGAAGACCCAGTCCAAGCCAGCGCTCCTCGTAACAATGTGAGTCAATGCTTTACCAATTCACAGCTTAGCTTTGCTAGTCTCACTCTTTAAAGCTTCAATTAGTAACTTGGTTAAAAATGAACAAACATGTTTATTCAACATTTAAAATGTTGACTCGACTTTTTAGAAAATGTCCATTTGGCTTCATTTGACTTCAAGTATTTTAAATGAACCTGCAGTTTAGGTGTCAAAGATGGTGATAGAGAGACAAAATTCATGACTGCAGCCTTCAAGTCAGATTTTGTCAATGTTTTGTGTGACTTTGTAATATGTGTAAATGACTGATGGCTCTCTGATACCATTTTATTTACTATATTGACTGTTATATTTTTTGCTGTATAGGTGCTGAAGTATTTGGACTATGTATTCACTGGTGTTTTCACATTCGAAATGGTTATCAAGGTAAGTGTGTGGTGAGGGGTAAGATGTGTCAGTGAGTAAACTGCTCAGTGAAAATTTTTGTCCCATGATCATATATTTTGTACTACACAATGTACTACTGTATAGATTGTATAATGTTATATATTTTATTTTATAGGCTCTCTATTTTACTAAGAATATTAGTAGGCTGTCAAGGTTTGAGGAATTGTCAGTAATATTTCATATTTATGCTGTTTTTTTATCAGATGGTGGATTTGGGTTTGTTGCTACATCCTGGTTCATACTTCAGAGATCTGTGGAACATTCTGGACTTCATTGTGGTCAGTGGAGCTCTGGTGGCATTCGCATTCTCGTAAGTTTCTTAAACACAACCCCCCACAGCTACTACAGCATTATAAAACAGTGACCTTTGCTTAGGCTTATACACACATATATTATCATTGATCATAACTAAAAAGGCCTTGTAATTAGAGATTTTATAGATTACATTAGCATTGGGCCTATGTTCTTATTTCAATAGTTTAATAGTTTCAATAGTTAGTAATATTCATCCAAATAGTTAGTAATATTCATCCAAAGCTGAATATTTGATATGCGTTACATTCCTCACATTTATCATGCTGTGAGTGAAAATAAACCTTCAGTTAAGATGTTTACCAGCTTCTGTTGATCTGTTGTTTCCTTCCTGCTCTTCTGTGGATCAATTCAAATCACTTTATTATAGTTTTTAAGAATGCATCCCTTGTTATTCATAAAAAAGAAAGTGTATGTCTGTGTGTGTGTGAGTGTGTGTGTGTGTGCGTGCGTGCGTGTGAGAAAGAGAGCTAATAAAGGAGTTGTCTGGTATAATCAGCTGTTCCCTCATCCCCTGTGGTGTAATGGATGGACCACAGCAACACTTTAGCATTGAGGAAAAGCAATTAGATGCTATTAGAAACAGTCTGAGAACATTGCCAATTCAGCATAAACAAAAAAAAAACATTTTTTGAATGCAAATTTACTTTCTCAATCTGTAATAGCTCTTATTGTGGTGCTGAAATGTTACCCAATCTTTAAGCAGTGATCCAGATTCAACTGGTGCCCCAGTTGCTCACGCTACAGCCCCACACAATTACTCAGTTATTTCCCAGTGGAGAGTGGGAGCAATTATGTGAAACATTTGCAACAATCTACTATCTTCTACTACACATGTACTAGGACAGTGTTCTTTACAGTCCTATGTTACAAAGTGGCCCTTAGTTTGTGGATTATTGCTGCATATTAACAAGGAAGCCTTTCAGCCAGAATCTGTTCTGTATCGTGTTTGTCTTGACTTCAGATCTGAGGCGTGTTAAATGTGAACATACTGTTGTGCTGTCATTGACTCCCTCTCTCTGTTTCTCTCTCCCCGGAACCGCTTGAAGGAGCTTCATGGGGTAACGCCTTAACTCTCTCTGTGTCCTTGTTTCTGTCTCTGTCTCTCTCTTTCACTGTTCGTCTTCTTGCCTGTCTTAGTGTGAGTCAAATAATGTGTAGCCCATAGGCAAGTGTTGAAGCATGAGATCTTCTGCAGTCTCTCCATAATCCATCACTTAGCATCATTTAGCACACATTTGCAGCCTGTATGCTTGATTCTTTCTTCTTCCATATCATTTAATTCTTGGTGTCATCGGGTGGCAGAAGCTATCGATCTGTTAAACATTTTTTGTTAAGGATGAGCACGAGTACCCGAGTACCCGGAAATCATGAGAACAGAATGAAGTGTGAGGCATGATTTGTTATTTTTTTCCCAACTTCAGACATTTCACACCAGTGATCTGGGCATTGGTTATAGTTCCATTCTTGGCAGTAATCTGCATTCAAACAGACAGTATCTTTAATGTCAACGGTAAACACTTTCTGAAATCCAGAAAGGTCTGGGGCAGTTAAAGGCATCCATCTGACACATACTGTACACTGTCCAATGACCAATAAGCCCATTTCTCCCATTTTTGGTAGGTCTCAGGTTTCCTCATGGGCGGTCCGCACGGTGCCCTTAGACAATTATTTGTTTATCTGCATTTCATGTGTCATGTCACATCAATGACCTGTTCAGCTGAGCTGGGGTGGCATATCAGCGCAGGTCTGGCTTTTTTGGCCAACAAATTCTGACATCACATCAGTGCTCCATTGAATTGATTAAATATCAGTGTTTTTACATACTCACCTTTATGCATAAGAGAGATTCGTATGAGAGAATGTGATGTACTGACAATATCACTGCTGTGATTGGCCAGATATTAGAGCGTGGTCTGTTGAGTTGAGCTGGGGTGTGGCTATTTTGGGTTAATGCCAAAATCATGTCTGTTTTTGAAATCACTGCTTACACAATGCAAGCAATATGAGATTATTACCTTTTTAACTTGGGTGGGAGAAAAACATACATATTTAAAGGTATTGCAGTATTTATGTAGCATCAAAGCACTCAATTTTTTTTCTATTCAGACGAAATACAGTGCAAGTGTGTAAAATATTGCAATATATCACAGACCATAAACTGAACATAAAGAACAAGTTATGATGTGACCCAGATAATGATGCAATACACCCCCTTCAGCTATTCTGGAGGTTCACAAGCGTGATATAAGATCAAAACTGTATCATATCAATCAAAACTGTAGTGAGAACTACAGTTTAAGCATTTGTTTTCTGCTTTGGCATGTTTTTTTTCTTCACCAGATCTTGATCATGTTGGATTTCAGATCCACCGTCAGATCTTCTTTCCTGTCAGATCTTCATCTTTCTGCTCTTCATCTCTGCTACAGCTGTCTCCTCAGACTCTGGCAGAAGAATCTGTCATCCCTCAGCATCCTTAATGGAAATAAATGGCAGTTGAAAGTGTCTGTTTCACCCTCCACACATTAGCCTTCTCATCCTTTTGTCAGTTTTTGAAACATTTCCCCAAAAACACTCGCAGTTTTCTTTCGCCTCAGCATACGCCCATCAAAGTCATTATCCCTTTGTGTTTAAGTCTCTCAAAGGAATGTGAAAGTACTTCTAAAAATGTCTTTTCATTCTCATTGAAATGTTATTTGTAATGTTGAGAGAGGAGTGAGTGGTTAACTGTTTGTTCAGAGGTACATTTTGTCCTCAGTATGTCATAATGTTTTGCCTTGTGCTTTTGTTCTTCTCATTTATTAGATCACATCAAAGCGTAAACAGGTGGGGAACCCCCAATATTCTCTTTTCTCCTTGAAAACTTATTTCTCATTGTCCTGGGCTGACCAGGACAATGTCCTTTACTGTCACTACATATCAGTGATCTGTACAGGGTTGGAGCCTCTACAATAACACTGGTATCTTTCATCAGAACCCCTAAATGTCTTCCATATTTGCTAGCTGGGGTACTGTGAAAGTTATCAAGGTGTCCATTGAGATGTTATTGAAGCTCTGCTGAATATCTGTGTGTAGTGGGTTTGGGGGATAAACAACAGGCCCTGTACAGTAAATGCATGCTGGACAAATGTGCATCAGGGAGCATGGGTGGAGTTGCATGACCTTGGCAAGCCCTATGATTGGGCCAAAATAAGTAACTTCACCATGCTGATTGGTGACCACGCTGTAAGGTCTCTGCTGATTGGCTGTTACGTGGACGTTTATTGGATATTTAGGAGAATGTATGAACTGTGCATGGGTGAGGTACAGATATATGATACATCACTTGCTTGTTATTGGAAATGTCAGTTGGATGTTTAGCCTGTTTTGAGAGGTGAATAAATATATGTATGTGTACAAAAGAAGGGTAATCAGTGCATTAGGGATTTTAATTATGTATATACTGGACATACTACATACTGCACTGGCATTGCCATTTGTTTGTATGTTTGTTTTAATGTAGTGACAATAACTGCAAAAGTCATTTTGCAGTCAAAATAAACAAAGTTGTTAAACAAGTACAATTGAACCATGAAGGACAACATTCTGGATTCTGCCTATAAAACAGCTTCTCAGCACCTGTGGCCTTATGGGATAGCAAAATGTCTATTGGTTGCACACAGTGTCATGGATACTGTGAATTCGGACACCATAATTATCAGACATCCTGCTTTTTACACACTGCTTTATATAGTAGAGAAGTACACACATTCAGATACTGGGCATAAATCAGTGATGTGCAATTTGACCATTCAGTTTTTTGTTCTTTCTTCCATTGCTGCACTGGAAGAACTAAATGGTACCTTCAAACTAATTCAAAGTACTTTACATATGATTCACTAAGTCAAGATCAACAGGCACACATGCAGCGTTAACATGGAAGTCAAACAAGTCAAGCTAGTCATAGCATGAGGACTCTAGCTACACACTACAGCTACAGTTCTGTTATTTATTTTTAATGTAACAGTCAATGGAGGTTAATGAAAGTTAACACGTTATAATATGTAAACTAACCTGCAATTGTATGGCGTACACAAAGATGGCGACAGAGGCAAAAGTTATGAATTGCACCTTTAAATGAATGTAATGTCTCACAGTAAATATTCTTTGTGCTGTATGATTCCAATACATTTACATTTAAAGCTTTAGTTGTTTGTTATCCTGTTTGTAGTGACTGTGCCTTTTACTTCATGTAACATTATACAAATGACATTATAAGCTTGGCAGTTGCGATTTGAGCAGTCAGGCGCTAAAGCATGAATGATTTCTGTTATGGTGTTATTAGTTTTAAACCTACTTTTTATTTAGCAGATTTGTAAATATTTTCTCTTGCAGTAAGTGCTGTGTTTAATAAATAGCAGCTAGTTAATCAAGTTAACACATCTGAACTGTGTCAACTGTGTCCAACACAGCAATGTGTCCTCAAAAAGAAACGGTGCCCTTTATCAGGGCAGAGTTTCTTTGATGTCGTTGGTGGCGTGGTGTTCTGTTAGAATCTGATGCACAGCTGGGTTCGGGTTCAGTTTGTGTTGCCTTTCTTATTGTTGCATGACTAGTGCTCATACCAGTGTATCATTCAATAATCCAAGATTTCAAATCAGTGAAATGACTGACTGAAAGAGTCAGTTCAGTGCATAAATATTAACTACCATAGCTGCATGCATTACAGATTGTATTTCACTCATACTTTCACAGAGCATGCTTTTGTAAAATAACACCAATTCAAAGCTATGGCACTAAGAAACTAAGGCCAACAGTCGAGATGTAGCTTGTTGAAGTTTGGGTGAGTATTACAGTGAAACTAGTTAGTGGCCCATGTTACCCTAACTGAAGGAAACATTTACATCTTGTTTACCTGCATTGTCATGTGTCTCATGTGAAAATGTGTGAAGCATTTAATGAAGGCTGGTCCCAGCATGTGAGCTTGTTTG
This sequence comes from Yasuhikotakia modesta, assembly GCA_036877545.1. Classification (NCBI taxonomy): domain Eukaryota; kingdom Metazoa; phylum Chordata; class Actinopteri; order Cypriniformes; family Botiidae; genus Yasuhikotakia; species Yasuhikotakia modesta. Next base: position 56,121 of record JBAJNP010000765.1, on the reverse strand, counting down.
ATCCGTCATTGACTGACCAATGGCTTGTTTTGACTCGTGTAGAGGGACTAAGGGAAAAGACATCAGCACCATCAAGTCGCTGAGGGTGTTGCGAGTTTTGCGGCCCCTGAAGACCATCAAACGTCTGCCAAAACTGAAGGTACATATTTCATTGTAGTCCCTTCATTCATAAGTGCACATTTTAAAGTAATGATTTTATTATATTTATCATGTAAATGAATAAGTATTATAAGCTCTGCAGTGAAATAAAAGTAACTTTGCTAGCAAATCATTTGGTAGATACAAGTTGTTTCCCTTCTGAACATTAACAGAGTGGTATAAAGCACAGCAGGTCACAGATAGCACTGGCTGCACTTAGCATCAGCGCTAATGCAAACAGATGGTTTGTAATGACGTAGCGATACTTTATCCAGAGTTAGTTCACACTAGACATACAGTACGTCTGAATGATGTTTGTTAGACGCTTTTTAAAATTGTAATGTGTTGAAAGATTGATCATGTTCTGTAATTATTATGAATAAATAATCACCTCATTTTCAGTTTAGGCCATTTAAATATTAAAATGGTTTTCAAACATGTGGATGTAATTACTTGGAAATCATAAAACTTTGCATTTCATAGAGACATTGACAAATAGCAGCAATACAGGCGTCTGTGGTGTAAGACTCTTAAAATTGTCTGTGACTTAAAACATCAGTGAAAACACTATATTTATCGCCCAAATAAATATTGAATGGCAAACACGTTGAAGGGATAAGCTGTTAGCTTCGTTAACGACTTTGCTGGTTCTTGATATTGGATTGAAAGGAAAATGACTGGTGTCGTACATCACTGTCGTCCGTGATGCCGGAGCCCCGCAGTTTGCTGTCAGATCTGCGGTAGAGCCGCATAACACCTGCGATCGCTTCGTTTGCGGATATAAAAATAGTTTATGCGCAGATGTGACAGATTAAGAGCGTGTGTGATGCTTAAGATGTGTGTGATCTGCTGTTATTAAAGCGCAGTGTATGCGCGTGTCTCGTAGGCTGTGTTTGACTGCGTGGTGAACTCGCTGAAGAACGTGTTGAACATCCTCATCGTTTACATCCTCTTCATGTTCATCTTCGCCGTCATCGCCGTGCAGCTCTTCAAGGGCAGGTTTTTTTACTGCACGGATGAATCCAAAGGCCTGGAGAAAGACTGCAGGTGAAGCGGGGTTAGAAGGGGTTGGGTGAGGGGTTATAAACACCTGCAGCGCCCCCTGCAGGCCGACAGCGGTGCCCGTGTTGAGATCTCAAACTGGGCTCAGTAAATGATTTTAATTGACATGGAAAAATAAACATGAATAAATAGTAATTCATGATATCAAAATTACCTGTAGTAGTTCATTTTAAGAATCTGGTGTAACTATGTATTGGTAACATTAAAACTATGTTACTATATAGAACTTATATAAAACCCCTGTTTTTAAGTTTAGCAAGAATTAATGAATTAATTGAAATTATCAAGAAAATATGATTTCTTCATATTTTCTGCATTTCTTCTCATATTTGTGTCATTGTGTGTGTGTGTGTGTGTGTGTGTGTGTGTGTGTGTATCAGGGGATTGTTCTTGGACTATGATAAGGACGAGGTAGCTGCCCAGCCCAGAGAGTGGAAGAAATATGAATTCCACTATGACAATGTACTCTGGGCCTTTCTCACTCTGTTTACTGTGTCCACTGGTGAAGGCTGGCCCACGTAAGTCCCCAACACTCACATCATTAACATTCACACACCCGTGGCCTAAATACAGAGACTATCTCATCACATGGAAATTATGAATGCACAGATATTTAGTTTCATGCCTTTATAACTCTTTAAATGGCTGCTACTATAATATCATAGATTGGAAAGCTGTATTTAAGTTAATATAAGCAAAGTTAATATAACAAAATCTATAACAAAGTTTTCAGTATTAAGTATTTTATAAACACTTGTTTTCTATTCAGTATGTATTTGTAGAGATGAAAAGCTTCTGTCCTGTTCAAACACTTCTCTTGTGTCTTCTGACCCCCCAGTGGCCTTTTATCCTCCTCTTTGAAGGCTGTAATAATTTTGAAGTGATGCCCTTTGAGTCTCTGATATTGGTAGAGCACAGCTCTCAGGAGACGGACTGGGCAGACATTCAGAAATCTGTATCAGTGTTGTGGCTGCCCAAAATCACAGCCAAACTCATGCCATTGTGATTCATTTTAATGAGCCGCTTAGTCTTATGGGGTCAGCTTTCGTCTACATATGTTAAACGAGCCCTTAACCCCCATTTTTCATAACTTGACTTTAATTATTAATGAATGCTTTTGTAATGCACAATGCAAAAATCAGGTAGGATCAGAATATATGAACAAGAAGTGGCTTAAATTTCATTGCTTTGGCTTCATAACATTTTTAAAAGAAAACAAAAGCATTTTACCGTACTTTTACCATAACATCTACCTGCCAGTAAAAATTGTCCAATTAAACTGTGATGTCATTATCTCTTGACCTGCTTAGATGTTCCTAGATGTGCTTAGATGTAAATATAAATGTAATGCTCAATCTGAGAACACGGTTACACAAAATAAATACAAAATGACCTTATTTTGCATTTTTGTGTTCTGTATATTTTTTGCAGTATAATAATAATTATATGTAGTTATATATAGTAATATGTTGTCCATGCACAGGGTTTTGAAGCATTCTGTGGATGCCACGTTTGAAGACCAAGGTCCCAATCCAGGCTATCGCATTGAGATGTCCATCTTCTATGTGGTCTACTTTGTGGTCTTCCCTTTCTTCTTTGTCAACATTTTTGTGGCCTTGATAATCATCACATTCCAGGAACAGGGCGATAAGGCCCTGTCGGAATGCAGTCTGGAGAAGAACGAGGTAAAACCCAATAATGTTCGGTAAATAAATACATTTAAAAAATTAACTGTTAAAATGGCTTCTTTTGAGTGAAGTTAGTTGTAATGTGTTTGCTTATGCCATGATTATCTAATGCTGTATTTTGGTGAAAACTGGCCTATTCCCTTGACTCTAAGTATGTTTACGTGGAGTTAAACAAAAGGAAATCCCTCTGCCGGGTCCATTGTAAGCGATACAGAGATAGACATTAATCTCACGCTTAGACACAAACACTGGAGGGTTTTTGCCACAGTGTTTTTTGTGATACATTACCTACAGTGAAGCCACCCATAGTAACAGCTGCAGATGTGCAGGTAGGTGACTGTGACGGGAATCTGATTAATGCACGTGTCTGTGCAGGGCCACACACGCATAAACACACACCTAGAAGCAGGTATACGTTCACACAGTGAGTAAAGACACACAAATACGAGACATCCAGCTCCATGGAAGAGCAATCAGTAAGATGTTCTGCCCATGTCCTCTTGAGGCTCCATTAGACAGGACCCAGTTGTCTGCATAGCCTGTGCTGATTTACTTTCTCCCTCTCCGTATGCCAGCCTAACATGACTCACAAACTGTGCCAGGAACCCAGACCTCAGGAGAAGCCATTTATCATCAACACTCACAGAAACGCAGCCAGAAAATATCAGTGCCATTATGAATCCATTTAGATTTTCATCCACAGGTTAGACCGAATCTTCTACTGAGGGCCAATGCGATCTGTAGGATACTGCTGGATGGACACGGTTGTTTGACTGTGGTTCATAGTCCCTGTGTTGTGTAACAAATCTGTATTGATGGGTTTCAGAGAGCCTGCATTGACTTTGCTATCAACGCCAAGCCGCTGACACGCTACATGCCTCAGAACCAGCAGTCCTTTCAGTACCGCCTGTGGAAGTTTGTGGTCTCACCACCCTTCGAATACTCCATCATGATCATGATCGCCCTCAACACTGTGGTCCTCATGATGAAGGTCTTTCTGAGCTTTTTGACAGCTCTATAAGTTTCAATTCATTTTTAACTTGCTTAAAGAGATAGTTCACCCAATGATGTTTTTTGTTAATAACTCACATTTTTGTCATTACAAACCTGTACAGTATGACTGTTTTTCTTCTATGGAACGCTAAGAAGATATGCTGAAATTTAAATGAATTTTGGGTGAATTGTCCCTTTAACCCCTTTGCTAATATTATTAGATAGACTGATGTTAGTCATTTTAAAATGAATAACTTCTTTTGCTGCAGTTCCACGGGGCGCCTGACTCCTATGAAGCGATGCTGAAATATCTCAACATTGTCTTCACTGCTCTGTTTTCAATGGAGTGTGTTCTCAAGATTATTGCTTTTGGTCCCTTGGCAAGTATTTTCTCTTACTTTCAACAATGTGTAAATTCTTCCTGAGATCTTCCAAAATCATTTTATCAACCCTTACAGAAAACACCTGAATTTTACAATTGCAAAACTACATTTTGTGTCACATGTTATTCCATGGATTTCTGTGGAAATTTACATGGGATTCACAAGAAATCTGGTCATGTTATTTTCACATATCTATGCATGAATTTTAATGTGCAAAGTCACATGTGAAATGTGTGAAACCGATGAAATCCCATGTGAAACTTTTCTTGTGTGTTAATGTGCTTTGGCGCATGTGAACTTTATCTGTCTTTTCCGTAAGGGACACAAGATGGATCTTAACACAGATGTAAATGCTTAGATTCTCCAATTGTAAAGCCTTTCCATTGTGTCTCTGCTAAATCCCTGTAATTCTTTTCCTACCAGAATTACCTGAAAGACGCCTGGAATGTGTTTGACTTCGTGACTGTGCTGGGAAGCATCACTGACATCTTAGTCACAGAGATTAATGTAAGTAAGAGGCAGCAAGCTTTCCTGTCAGAAGAGTCTCAGAGCAGAGCAGGGTGTAATTCCTGCAGCAGACACACAGCAGAAATGGGCTGAGCAGCAAAGCTCTGACATGCACCAGACACATCCAAACACAGATTCACTTTTGGGACATGCAACAATAGGACTGACATGTTTTAATATTGCAGATATAATAACAGTAACTAAGTTTCTACTGTACATACTGTACATGACATTCCTGTGTGTTATGTTGTATTACATCGTATGTCTTGATGTCCGTGCCATTGTCAACAGCTGCTACTAATATAATTGTTTGTGTACTGTAAATATATTTGTGTGTGATGGCTGTTCTTGTTCTCCTGTGTTCTCTCTCTCTCTTTGTCACTCTTTGCTTTCTCACTCATTAAATGTTCACTCAAATCCTGGCTTGCACCCGCCACGATTTGATATCTTCATGTGTAGACCACGGTGAGTTGCTCTCTTGTTTTTGCAACGTATATGGAACATTATAAGGTTTATGCTTATAAAATCAGTTCAGTGTCATTTTTGCAATAGCCTCATAGTTTTAGGGGAGTATGTAGGCATGTGGTAAACATGTCCGAATGAAGTCTTACATTTTTAATAAAATGGGGTAGGGATATAAATAGGGATAGGAATATATTTGTTTAAAATGCCAGGTAGGATATTCCAGCACCAACAAAAGATCCAGAATCCAGGAATCCAGATCCTAATACATCCAGGAAAAAATCACTTTCCTAGTCAAACAATTCCCTAAGCGTTCCCAAAGAACCAATGAGACTAGACCTTAAGCAACCTAACAATGAAAAAAATGAATCTGTCCTTTGAGCATAGCAATGACTGCATTCTTCTAATTCAGTGTGAAAGAGTTCATCAATACAGTATCTCCTCTCATACAGATTTAGATCTTTTAAAATAGCAGCACGCATGTGTCTATATGCTAAACATCCACCCACTGGATGTGGTTAAATAAAAGATGAGGGTTGTAAGTAAAGGCAGCGTGCTGATAGAGTAAATACTGTGTGTTCCCTCAGGACCGTCTGCTGAACCTCAGTTTCCTGAGGCTCTTCAGAGCAGCCAGACTCATCAAGCTCCTCCGGCAGGGATACACCATTCGCATCCTTCTCTGGACCTTCGTCCAGTCCTTTAAGGTACTGAAGTTCTGCTCTGTGTATGTTATGGTTGCAACCGTGTGGAAATCTTGAAAAATTTGTCATACTTAATACAGCTTGTTGCCATATGTTGATGTCACAGTTGCTGTTGCTCCTTTTTTTCATTACGTTATAACAACAATACATTTTGCCTACTTATTGCACATAATGCATTGTATTCACACATGCAATACGCATTGAATGCATATTTTTCTTGTTTCCAGGCCCTGCCTTACGTTTGCCTTCTAATCGCCATGCTGTTCTTCATCTACGCCATCATCGGAATGCAGGTAGTTACACAAAATATTTAAATTAATTTTAGTGTTTGAATGAACAGGACTGAAGTTTACTGAAGTCACTGAAGTTCTACACTAATGTATCACAGATGTGATTCTATTTGAAGGTTGTTAAATGTAACTGTAATATTGTGATATTATTGTGATATTTGCAGGTGTTCGGGAACATTGAGATGAATGAGGACACGGCCATCAATCATCACAACAACTTTCGCACTTTCCTCCAAGCCCTGATGTTGCTGTTCAGGTCTGCACACCTAAAACTCACCCTATTTACTGTATTACTGTATTTACTGTATTAAATTAAATAATTAAGCACCCTGCCGGGCCTCATATCACATGTGATTATAGTCACACTTAAGTAACAAAAACTGTCTATTTGACTATTTGAATTTGCACTATATACAACTTTAATAGAGAAAAATGTCTGTTCTAGAATGTCATTAGGATAATATGCAATAACTTGTTATATAATAAGATATACAACAAGAATGCTTTACATTTTAAATTATAACAACACATTTTTAAAAAGCAAAAAAATTAACCAACAAAAACATTCTTTTTGAGACAATAAACCTTTACTACAGCCTCAGAAAGCAAACAGCTATATTTTACACTTGCCACTTTTAATACTGGAAGCCATGGGAATTTTACCATTTTCAATATATCTAACACATTAGAAATGTCTAACAAATGTCCTTAGGTCCATCTATCCATCTATTCCTTCAACCCGCTATCAATCTATCTGCTCTATCCATCCCTCATCCTTTCATCTCTCTCTCTCTGTCTGGCTCTGTCTCATCTACAGCACTCTTTCTCACACACGCACAGGCAGGGGTTGTGTTCTCAGCGTATCTGTTAATTGGCTGTGTTGACAGGAGGTTGTCAGTGTGTTAGACAGCATGAGGCTGGTGAGAACACTGCTGCTACTGTAATATATGATCATAGCCTCTGTGTGCTGCTGCGTTTATTAGTGTTCTTCAGTTCTGATCTGTCTGGAAAATAACTTTATTAAAAGAAGGTTTTGCTTTTGATTCTCAAACACACAGTTCATAAAGTACCTTGAATTACTCAGTACTGTTTTCTCTGTTTTCCTTTTTTCAATATCACAAAAATATATGATCATACTAATATCACCCCTGCAACTGTGTGAAATCTTTTTCAGACAATTTAAATTAAAATGATAGTTATATAAGAAACACTACAAATTCAGGAATGGTATTATTGCAAAGGTTCCAAGGAAACAGTAACTGAAAACCAGGACTGGACTAGAGTGGAAGGGCGTAAAAATTGCTGTAATTCCGCTACACTCGTCTCCTCTGTCCGCGGCTTACTTTGAGCCGAGAGCCAGGGGCAGACAGCACATCAGCCTAACAGAGTTACACAACAGTGTTACTCAATTTACATTTCAGCTGCAGACACTGTCATGTTCTCTAACAGTCAATCCATTTTAATAGCACATCCACCGTTTATTTAATCCTCCTTTCATCACTGTCTCTTGCAGGAGCGCCACCGGTGAGGCCTGGCATGAGATCATGCTGTCCTGTCTGAGCGAACGCACCTGTGACAAGGAATCAGGGACTTACGGGAAGGAGTGCGGCAGCGATTTTGCCTACTTCTACTTTGTGTCCTTCATTTTCCTCTGCTCGTTTCTGGTCAGTGCCCAAGCTCCTACCAGCCAATGGGAGATCAGTATAGTAGCATGTCAGCTTAAGCTACAGAAACTTTGCTGTATGCGAACATTCAACAAAACATTCAATGTTTTTATCCTTCTTTTTTTTCCAGATGCTGAACCTGTTTGTGGCTGTCATCATGGACAACTTTGAGTATCTGACACGCGACTCCTCCATCCTGGGCCCTCACCACCTGGATGAGTTTATCCGAGTGTGGGCGGAGTATGACCCGGCCGCATGGTATGTTTCAGCCCCCATTCGCCCGCCAGAGGGAGACCTACTCTTGTGATAAATATAGTAACACAGTTTGGCAGCAATTGAGAGAAAGAGAGAGGGTAAGGGAGGGTAAGAGAGGGTGTGAGAGAGTGAGAGAGGATGAGAGAGAGAGAGAGAGAGAGTGAGACGGGGTAAGAGAGAGAGAAAGAGAGAGAGAGATCTGTTTTATTTTTTGAGTTTGATGAATATTCTTCCCTGTTCCCACTAATAATATTTGGGAATCTTCAATGGAATTTCCATAAGAATCATCTGGATTTTAATAGGATCTTATACTCCTGTCTGCGTCCATTCTGTCCACAACACAAATGTGCTCTCCAAGCTTTCCTTATATATGTGTCATGTTTTGCTTGTTCTTTCCACAGCGGACGGATTTCCTATAAGGATATGTACAATTTGTTGCGCATTATCTCGCCCCCCCTCGGCTTAGGCAAGAACTGCCCTAATAGGGTAGCATACAAGGTTTGCAACCCAAGCAACTTCTTCCACTCGTGTGGGCTCTGTGTGCAAACGCCCAGAGACTCAGTCGTGAATGGCTGTGCACAAATGACTTGCCTTCACACAAGCGCCTGTCCCACCAGACTTGACTGGCTTTGGTTAGTGATGCTGGATGGGAAACAAAGCTTTCAAAGCCAAAGATCAGTGCAAAACTTTTTTACTGAAGTGCGGTTGAACTTTTACCACAGTCAAATATCAGTTTAAGAATTGACTCAGAATTGCATTAATTTGCTACATTAATGTCACAGTATTATATAGATTTTTGGATTTGTATTAAAATCTTACCTGATGGTTTGTTAGTATATAATGTTAATACATGAGCACCATTAATTAGACAAACCCATAGGCGTAACAGGAACTGTGAGCGACACAAAACTGGCATTGAAACCTTTGCTTCCGTGCACTGAGAAAGAAAACTTCCCTGATGTCTCAGCATGTTGACGTAGACATCATCAACAAATGCAGCCATCCTGTCACCATCCACTCCGCCTGGCATCTCATCCACCTCTTCCATTTCTCTTTATCAGGAATCAACTCTCACCTCTGACCTTTAACCTTTGGGATCCATCTCTGACCCTGTCAGGCCAGGATGGCATCCTTGTCCACGACACTCTTGGAAATCTAAATAACAAAGATTTCTGTTTTTTGTTGTTTGTGTGTTTGTCTCTTTCATTTTGTCTTGTTTGGGTTACTTTCTGCCCCTTTCCCCTTGTTTCTGTTCCTGTCTCTCTAACTTCCCCATCCTTTTCTTTATTTTGGGATTTTTGTGAAGTGGCCGTATCAAGTACCTCGATATGTATGAGATGCTGCTCCACATGTCCCCACCTTTAGGTTTGGGAAAGAAATGTCCTCCACGAATCGCCTACAAGGTAGCTCAACTTCACCTGCCCTCTCCGTCCCCCTTGCTTATACTGTCTTTCCATTGGCTTATTCCTTAGCCAATCTCTGTGCTCTTGCAGTGTTTACCCCTCGCCTCCCTGTTTGTTTTTCTTTCTCCCCAAGCTTTAATCTCTTTGGTGTAGCTCCTCCCCTTTCCCCTCTTTATTCGAGACCCCGCCCTCTCCACTTCCTGTGTCATTTAGGGATGGTCACAGACTAATGATAAGTATGACTGTGGAACTGTACTTTTAGATGTTGAATATAATATTACATGCAAGCCATTTAATTATTAACAAGACTTTATTACTAACAAATGAGACATTGACCCTAAACTTTTGTGATCATACCTCATGTGTTTAAAGTTTACCCCAAAAGTTGCATTGTGTAAGGTAGGGGTTCTCAACCTTTTTTGGTCATTGATCCACTTAAAAACTGTGTTTAACAACCCCTAAATTTTGCCCTGTTGTAGCTGTTTTGAATGCAAGAACTGATGTACACAACCCTCTTGTTTTTGCAGTTACGTCTGACTTGATTGGCTATTTAATTCTATTGCAAAAAAGACACTGAATCCTGTTTCACAAAAAATTGTGTGCTAGCTATCTTGGTACACTGAATTCAGTTTTGTGTCCAGGTCACATTTACAGCCATTATAGTTTACATTTCATGATAAATTGTATGCACACTAGAGGCTGCATATGTAATATATTGGCATGAAAATGGCAATTGGAAAATAACGACAAGAGAAATCATTCTTAAAAAATCTCTGGGAACTCCACATGGGATCATGACCTCAAGGTTGAGAACCGCTGGTGTAAGGGTTTGTGCACGACATGAACAGAATTAGTGAAAATTCAGCATTTAATGTGTAATCACTACAGTATAATCTTTAAGTAATTTTAGCTTATATAAAAACATGCCTTAGTGCTCTTTGGTTCTTGCTGGAAGCATTCCAAGTTTCTTTCAGATTTTTCTAAGGGCCTCAAATTAAGCAAAAAACCTTTGCGTTAGAATAGATGGTGTCACTCTTAAAGGGCCCCCCTCACCATTATTTTCATGGAGCAGTGTTGTGTGTGTAACATGAGTTGCTTTCAATCACGAGAACTATGCAGTTGACCTGTGTAGCAATCTTTTACTTCTCGTTGTCTTGCTTGTGCTGTCTATCTGTCATCCGCCATTTCTTTTCTCTCTTCTGTCTCCTCCAGCCTTTCTCTCATTCTATCTGTCAGCGTGTGTGGGACTGTATGTTAGCGTGTGAGACTGTCTTCCTGTCTTTCTCCATTATGACTCTCTTGCACTGCTATTGCTAGTGGATGTATGTCTTTACTCAGGGGAGCTCAACTCTTTACAGTCACACTGAAACATTGTACAGCTGTACATTCCACAGTATAATATTGTTTTGTCATGTTTAAATGTGAAGAATGTCATTTCTGAGGGGAATTTGGGGGGCGTGGTTAACTTTTTTGTCAACCAATGGCGATCTTCAGTGGTGCTTGGTAAGGCAAACATCACTATTACTGCTTTAGGGATTAAACAAGGTGTTTATTCTAAATTTATATACCAACCAGGATAAACATGACGAGGCCAGTAATGAAAAACCTAAAAACACCTTAGTGGTTGACTGTAACATGCTTGAAACCAATCTGAACATCTTAGCAACCTCATAGCAACATCCTAGCATCCCTAGCATCATGGAGGCTATCTGCTGCACAGGAAGCAAACCATTGTTTGGTGCTTCTGCAGTATTAGGAAATTACACACTTTACTTTAAGCGTGACTTTCCAACAGTTACTGTGTCAGGATGATCTATCTACTGTAAAAGGTGCTTTAAATGTTTGTCATTTGGCATTCAAACCTTCAAATTTGCTTATTAATCTGTAAGTGCCAGAGTTGAGCTCCCATGTTTTATGATGCCTCTCATGGTTTTGTGTACATGCTTATGTCCACTTCTGAGTCAGCGTCTGTTTATTATTAGTGCACTTTGGTTGCAGACTGTAGCCTATAATGGTGAATGTGAATGTTCGACTCTGTCTGTTAGTTTATCTGTGTAAATAAAACTGTTTGTGTGTTTTACACATTAAAGATATGGTGCATGAAATGATATGATGCAATAAAGAATCACCAATCAAACATATTTATTATATTTATCATTTTTATTGTGGAAATACTAAGAGAGTGAGATTTGAGTCAATAGGAGATTAAAAAAAACACACAAACTGTTTTGTTTGAGTTTCTGCTATGCTGTTTTTTTAACGTACCCCACTAACAAACCTTGTGGCTCCCCTCAGCGGCTGGTAAAAATGAACATGCCCATTGCGGACGACAACACTGTGCATTTTACATCTACTTTGATGGCTCTGATCCGCACCGCCCTGGAAATCAAACTGGCATCAGGTCAGTATATCCATATTTCCTTTTTCATATTTTATTTTTAAAGTCATCTAAAGTCACACTACAGTTACGAAAAGTAAAGTTTATAATTCAAAGCCAATAAACCAGCAAACCTGTGACAGTGACGTGTATACAAGCTGGAGGTTAGATTAATCATAAGTGATTTCTAATGGATATAATTAGCCTTCTGTCTCTCCTCATGAATCCCTGCAGGCATGGTGGCTCAGCGCCTATCAGACGCTGAACTGAAAAAGGAGCTTTCTACAGTCTGGCCAAACCTGTCTCAGAAGACCATGGACCTGCTGGTCACGCCACACAAACGTAAACACACCATGAATCATTTCCCACAGGCTTAGTTTATTCCACACAAAAACACTTTTAAATGCATCCACAGAGAATTACAGTCACCCATCAGATAATAACCCCACAGCGTCCTCATGTGACCACCAGAGGAAGTTCTCAAAACACGCACGTTCTTATTTGCAGCCAATGAGCTTACGGTGGGGAAGGTGTATGCGGCTCTTATGATCTTTGACTATTACAAGCAGAACAGAGCCAAGAGGCTTCAAATGCTACAGCAGCAGCAGAGAGAACAGGCAGGACCTGGATCTCAGGTGATACACTTACACTGAAGCAAATGTTTGCGCACATACACACACACCCTCATTTTTATTAGTACCGTATTCCTTTATAGAGCAACAAGGAATAACATATAGTAATAACGAAGAATTATTACGTTTAAAAAGAAATCTTTGTAATTTCAAGAAATTAAAAAAGTTTTTTTTGTCCTAAATATTTATGACTAAAAACATTTCTAAATGTTAAAAATTTTGTGTAAGAATTGTACTGTAGAATATTAGATTAAAATATTTTATGACCAGAAACATACAATATATTGAATAGACTCTGTATTAATGCATATCAATGATAAACAAAGAAATATAAATGTGCTTATGCAAAAGTTTTCTCTGTGTGTTTTTAAATCACTGTGTTTCTATGTTCACTGTTTGAAGAATAAAGTCAGTGCTCTGTTAGAGCCCATTCTTCCTCTAACACACATGCAAGATCAACTGATGAACAGCGTAGGTTTAACCAGACCCAACTCAAAAATGCTCAACAACGGACGCACACAGTGAGCACAAACACACATCACATCCACAGACTCATTGTGTTTCCTGTGGCATGTGGATCTAATACTAATACTGTAACATAATTCTCATAATTGTCAGGCTTGATGGCACCATTAAAGGATCTTCATCATTGGCCTCAGAAAAGTCCAAGGAGGTCCAAAGGTCTAAACGGCGGCCGGTCTCGAGGGGCCAATCAGAAGAAGACTCCAATGCAAACACTGCCCGGGTATCCAATCAAAAACAATCTAAAACACCATTGTCTGTCTTTGATGCATATTGAAGCACTTATTATATGTGTTGCTATGTGGCAGGAGTCTGTAGAAATGAGGAAGATGGAGAACAGTGCCAACACACAAATTTCTGCCAGTCTTGAGGGCCAGGGGCGTGCAGTTTCCTTGCCAAAACTCAACACAGAAATGCAGGTACACCTAACTAAAACTAATAGTGTTTGCAGTTAGAATTATATGTGCAAATATAATTGTGCCAAGAAAGCATCAGAAAACGACCTCATGCGCGTGCATATAAGCCTTAGGTCAGTACAAAAACATAATAATGATGTACTATTACACATAAATGTTATATTACAGTACATTTCTAATACAAATGGGGAATTTTTCTATTTAAGGCCACAGGGGAGTTACATAATACAATCAGTCATTGGTAAATTGCCAGATATGTGCCCTGGATTAGTTTTCTGCTTGTGTTGGCCGTAGAAAGCGAAGCTCACAATGAAATAATTAAAATAAAAAGCTTAAAAATGTTGTCAAAAGTCACAAAAATGTTGTAGATGAATTTGGAGTCATTGAAAAAATACAGCTTAGTTTGAATACTAGATGGCGTTTTGCCTCTTATTTATTTTAAATTCAATTTGCACAGTTGCGAAATAGCCTAGAGGACTAATGGATTTCACTAATGGATTGGGTTGTTTTGGTATCTCAACACTCTTAGTGTGCATAATGTTATTAACAATGCCGGAATGACGGCATCATTGGAAAAATAGATTTAAAACCATGTGAATAAGAAGCTTCTGCACAATTGAAATTCACGTTCCATTTAGACCCTGGAAAATATCAGTCCATTAAGACTCATCGGGAGTCCATCCTATCAAATCACACTTATCCCACACGTTACCAGTTCTAATGGGTTGTTTGGGCTGTCTGAGTACCTCGGCTTCTCTCCCAAATTTGATTCCCATCCAAACCCAAATCCCTTTTAAGTGCTGTGCTAGCCGATAAGACACATTAGATGCAGAATGTAACGTTTCAGCACCTGCTAATATCCCACAATCCCTCTGATTTCTGTGGGGGAAACCCCCTCCCCGCTGGCACCCGGCCATCTCCAGCCCTTCTGCTCCACAGAGGAGAAGAAAAGCAACAGAGATGAGAAACTTCAAATGCTAAACTTCTCAAGAACCCGCAAGCCTAACTGCAACATTCTGGTGTAACAAGTGTTTAAGAAACGGTATAAAACTGCAGATTTTGACATTACGGTTGAAAAGTGTTCCTGAAGGTAGCATTCACTGACAAACATCTTGCATGGATGTTTTATTGATTATAATGATGTTGAATATTTTACCAAAGGAAAAAATGGGTTGCCTGACAACGACAGACACTATCACTGAATAACTTATTGAATATAAATACAGCTTGATTATGTAAAATCATGCATTTTGTTGCAGTGTTAAAGCATTGAAAGTGTGTAATTTCTATGTCAGTATACTGTAGTGAGACCAAACAGATTAGCCAAAATAATACAATACAAATTAAAAGCCAGCCAGAGGTTTTGCATTAACAGTTTTTCTGTTTTGCTTTTTAATGTTATTTAGTGTCATCTGGGGACTGTAAGTTTGTAAACAATCATTATTTTTGAGTCGACATCCAGGGGGAAATTACACACCTTAAATATATATTTAAAATACAGTAAAAACACATTTTGTGAGACATTAACAGATAAACTGTTGCACATAACCTCTGATATCAGAGATACCGTAACTGAGAACTGTCTGTGTGATGTTTTTAAAGTTTTCTTCTTTTATAGTCTTTTCAAGCAAGATGATTGGCTTTTATTGTCTTTTTTTCCTCCTGTCTTTCATTTTGTCTTTCATGTTTCATCAGAGGAGTCATTCCCGTCAGTCTCCTGGAACTTTATTGGAGGTACGTTCAACACATTTTTAGTCCATTACAAATGTGTTCTAGAACAGGTTACTATAGTACCATTAATATAGTAACAAGGTAGTTTTTGTTTATGAGGGTTCGCCACAATTGTTGTTTTGAGATCCTCCCTTTTAATAGCTGATAGATGAAACAGTTATTGACAATTTGTTATTAACATTTCACAACCCAATCAGAACAGACCAGTGACCCATTTCTGGCTTGTGTTTAACCAAAGTTGAGAATTACTGTTCTCGACTTGTTCTAGAGCAACAAACAGGAACTTTTATGGTACTTTTAAGTCACAGCACAGCTTGTCCTTACTCTCAGTGTGAGTCTAAGGATTAGTTGCCTGCTGTAATACAAAACATGGAATCAAAGTAAGTCTAGTACTGTGAGAAGAGACACCAGAACTTTGAACATTTTACCCGGATTAGATGAGAGGCACAGATGCCATTAAAACACACCTGTTTGTCTCACAGCAGCATAAGTTTAGGGTCTGAGCCTAAAATGTGTTTTATAAAGAGAATTCAGTCAGCTGCTGCAGATGTTATTTTGCCTTTGATCGTCTTAGTATCTCCTGATACTCTTATACTATAATGATTCCTTTGTGCATGAGCTTGGTTTGTAGTCCATCTCTGTTTTTGATGCATCTGCGCTAAAACCAACAATCAGCAGACGCCACAATGTTATTAGAAGTATTCTCTGTAATATTATAAAATAACAGTGTCCCAAAGCATCAATCTGGCTGTTTAAACCACTGCCTTCTGTCCTGTCGCAGCCTATTCCCGATTCCCCGCTGAGACGCTCCGCTTCCACTTTTGCACCGCAGCGCCCTCAAGAGGTCAATCTGAGCAACTACACCTCAGAGAAACCGGCCCCCGAACGACACCACCACCACCATCATCATCATCACCACAGATGTCACCATCGGAGAGACAAAGATAAGAAACAGAGATCGCTGGACCGCTCGCCCACCGCTCAACACAAGTCTGCAGGTCAATGAATTAATATTAGATTTAAAATCATAACTATCTGTCATAAAAAGGGTTTTATTGCACTGATCTTACTGGTCAGTTCCAATGTGTTGGGAAATGGTGCAGTGCAGACGCAGGGCCTGGTGTGAGCGTCCGGCTGCAGCTGGCCTCTATTAGCCACATAAAAGAGGCTGACAGACACGCAGACCCATGACCTGCTAATTTATGGTGAGCTCTCAGCAGGCCAATCGGGAACAGAGAGGAAAAATTCTGGGGCTGTTTGACTGGAGTGTGTCTGACTGTGTTTTGCTGAAGAATGCGAAATCCAGGGGAGATGTAGGAGACAGCAGGGCTCAATAGATCAAGAAATTCATGTTGTTCTTTCTCCTCATTCATCACTTTAAAACAATCACCAGGATGTCTGAAAAACGTCGAGTTCAGCGCCTATAATTGTGCGTGAAATTAGACACACATTTTCACCGATTTTCACACTTACAGACATTTATTTATGTAAACTGGAGTATAAACAGAATCAAAAGATGTAATCTGTTCTTCTACTTTCATACTAAAAATAAGCATTTAAAATGTAAGATTTTTGTCTTTTTCCAATAAAAATATGGAAATATTTTAAAGCATAAAATTATTTTTGTGTAAATAAGTGTATAATAAATAATAGTAAATAAGTGTATTTATGTGTAAATATTTACATTTAAGCATTTGTCTAATGCTTTTGGTCAAAGCAACTTTAAAGTGCTTTTAATCTGTAAGAATGTATATATAATGTAATTTTTTTGAGGTTTAAACACTGAATATATAACTTTAACTTGACCATTCAAGATTTTTTAAAAATTAATTCTTATTGTCTCACTTTTTGCAGCTTGTTTTAAAAGGAGACAAAATATATAATGTAATAATATATAATATAATAATATATAAAGATATAATGCAGATTCACCATATAATGAGTGTTCACCATTTATTCCCTAACATGTTTTTGGCTCTCAGGCACAGCAGCTGACCCTGTGGAGGAGAGGGTTCATGACCGGGGTCGTTCTCACGAGAGGAAGCACCATTCATCATCAGCAGACAAGCAGCGGTATTACTCCTGTGATCGCTATGGCAGCCGAGAACACTGTCCCAACAAATCTGCGGTGGCAAGCTGTGCCACCTCACCCAGCGAGGCCCAGGAGGCTAATCTCAACAAGCAGGTGGGACGGGGGTCAAGACCGGACAGGAAATGCGGTTACACGAGGGTTGAGAGTGGTTAGGATGTAGATGAACAGCGTCCAATGAAAGACAGCTTGGAGATTTAAAATGAGGTCCAGTCAGCAACAGTCAGATCCAGTCAGCAGGTTTACAGATTGTAACTCTTAGAATTATATGTGACAGAGATGTTCAGCCCTGCTGAAGCACATCCAAACCAGCTAATTAAGGTCTTTGAGGCTGCTAGAAACATCCAGGCAGGTGTGTTGAGGCAGGCTGGAGCTAAACTCTGCAGGAACATTTGGTATTACAAGTATTACAGTGTCACTTTTGAAGTGCTTTACATTTTGTGATGCATGTGAAAACTTTAAAGTTTCTCTTCTCTGGCTGTAGTCCAGCCACTCATAGCTTTTCACTTCTCTTCCCACTTTTCTGTCACACCATTTGTCTGTTGTACCTTTCTTTGTCTCCACTGTCTTCTTTCATCCAATCATCTTTCCACTGTCTTCTTTTATCTTTCCCTTTGTATTTACTTGTTTGTGCTTTTCATTTTTCTTCTTTTCTTGCTGTCCTGTCCAACTTGCATATTATTTCTCTTCTTTCTTTCTTTCTTTCTTTCTTTCTTTCTTTCTTTCTTTCTTTCTTTCTTTCTTTCTTTCTTTCTTCCTTTCTTTCTTTCTTTCTTGCTTTCTTTCCCTGGTTCCTATCTAACCTTTTGGACATTTCCCTCATCATTTTTTGGTTTTGATTTGCTGTTCAATTTCCATCTAGGGCAGTGGGTGGGCTAAAGGAAGCCCGGTGTTGTTGTCCTCGGGGGCAAGCACTCCAAGCCGAGGGCGCAGACAGCTGCCCCAGACCCCTCTTACCCCTCGCCCCTCTGTGGCCTACAGGACTGCCAGCTCCTCCCCTGTGCCCTTCCTGGGCTCTCAGACTGGCTTGCCTCCCCCGATTCCCAGCAGGCTAAGCCGCGGGGTGTCAGAGCACAACGCCCTCTTACACATCGGCTCCATCTCCAGCTTGCCGGCCTCCGTCAGTCGTATTAACTCCGAACCTTTCCTGGGCCCCACGGACCACCCTGCCGGCCAGCACGGCTGCCTCCAGTCCGAAGCTTATGCCGTCTTCCAAGGGGATCAGAGCCCTCAGACAAGCCGATCTCCCAGGACTGGTGGGATGCCAATCGGGGGGATTCCTCCACCTCCACAGCAGCAGTTCCGAGGGCTGCCCAACGGATATCACATCACCATGGGCCCCAACGCCAGCAGAGGCAGGGCACGGCAGTACTACCCACAGGCGGAGGAGGACGACTGGTGCTAGCATGGCTTTATCACACACATACACGTTTCCCCACTAACTTTTTTTTAAGAACCATGATGAGTTTTATCATCTCTTATTTTCGTATGCAGTGGTACATACATTTGTGTACATGTATTTGTTTTTAATGTCCACGGGATAAAAGTTACATATCCACAAACAAAGCAGCAGATGTGAGATAAAAATGGCAGAAATCATCCCAACTTTATTGTACTTGCTAAAGCTAAATAATCAAGTGGATGAGATTCAAAAGTTTCTGTCTTTACAAACACATGACATTGACAGTTGGGTGGGTGTGAAAACCAGCTATTGTGAGGGCAACAGCAGTCCACAAATGCCAAAATACGCTTGTGTCAATAGGAAAAAATAAAACCATTTAAAACCATATACAACAGGCATATGGCCAGTTCTTTTAAAAGGCCAGTCTTTGAGCTTATCCCTGAATGCAGATTTGCTCTACATATGTAACTTTAAAAGCGGCTAAAAACACAAGCAACTAACTGAGAAAAAGGACCATATTGGCAAATTGACTGATACACAGGGCCCTAAACTCAACAAATGAACCACCTGTTTTATTTCACACTGTTGAGAGGGCAGATTGCCCATTTTGCTGCTGGTTTCCATTCCTAGCACATATCACTATGTGTGAGATCTTTGAAAACCATAGTGTACTTTGTTTTATATCAGATTGTTGTAGATATTTTACCTATTCATTTGTATTGTAAAGATGAACAGTTTTACGTAAACGCTTATGGCTTCATCATACTGTCAGGTCTAACAGTTTTTATCGACTGCTTCAGATGTTATTACAAAGTGCCTAACCTTTGACTATATTGTAGTTGTGATGCAACCTCAGCCTTTTAGTGCATCAATATCAGAGTGAACTGAACAAGTGAAACTACAAGGTGTTAATGATCGCAAGCCTTAAACAGAAGCAAACATACAGTACCTTTGATTTAACATTAGGTTTTGAATGGTAAAGACAGTATGATTGTTTTTAAATTCTTGTTTCCTTAATTGATTTTTGTACAATTTTGCTACCTGAAAAAAAGTTGAAAATTCCATTACCCCAAGCGTATATTAGTATGAACTTACTATAAAAAAAACACTGCAGTAGTTGTACATTTGTCCTGGCAAAACTTTGTAGCCACAGTTATAAAATTGCATGATAAAAAAGGTTTTGACTGATTGACTGCAGTTATGAAACGCAACATTTATGATGTATGTTTCCTGTCATGATAATGTCCGGCCAAGAATTTATTAGAAGTTGCCATTTGCCTTTTCTGATGTTTTTATGATTAGATGCAAAAAAATGAAAAAGAGTACAGAAAGGTGAGTGGTTTGCTTGTGTAGCAGGTTGTCTGATATGATTGTGTGTTGAGTCGTGTTGAGTCGTGTTCAGTCAGGGTTCTGGCACCAGTACAGTGGGCTGGTCTGTGTTAAGGTTAAACTTTCCCCTTCATGGCAGACCTCCAAACACCCATACACACACTCACAGCTTTCATTCTACCGCTGTCCCCAGCTGCCGGTGTAGTCGAGAAATCTGACTCCTTGTGAAATTACTACTCCCCTGTTTCTCCCTACTATTGTTAGGATTAGGTGTGAAGGTGGACTTTACAGATAAAGACAAATCAGGTAGCAGCATCTTCAGTGTATGAACCAATCACAGGCAGGGGGGTCATAATTTTACAGCGAGTCAATTTTCAGTACAATGTCAGCTGTGTGGAAATATGGCCGACTCCCTTTTATCAGTCTGGTAATATGAGAGGAATATTTAGCCGCCTTGACCACTGAATAAAGAGGCTGTGGCAGACAGGGACAGAACAGACTACTGTACTGGAACGCTGTTGTGTTGGAGAAAAGACAAGAATATATGAATGAGTGTGTGAGAGACTTAATGTAACTTATTTTGGTCTAATGAGCTCTTCATCGTTTCATTTGAGTTTTACAGTAACACAAGATCTACATATTATTTATTTAATTTATATGCCGGATGTCTGGAGAGTTTTTGGATAATCAGGTGTGTCAGGACTTTGCTGACAGCGAATGTTGTTCCCCTTCTTTTATTTAAACTTTTTCTGTTTTCTTTTAAAGTTTATGTAGGGCTATGCAACAAGACGACACTTTAAAATATATATACTTTGTTCATTTTGTAGCTTTACCTGTGGGGAAACCCAGATTCAGGCTTTAGCATGGTAGTGACCAAATCTTTTTCATAATAAAAAGTCAAAAAATGTATGAAAAAGTATATTTTAGAATGCATAAAGGCACAATGATTAAAAAGCAGAAATAAGCAAAACACATCTAATACAAAAATGCAAGTTTATGTATGTGCATGCACCAGAGATGTCAATTTTGTCAGGGGGAAAAACAATGTTTCCAATTAACAGTCTGAACAACTGATATTTTTCTACACATTCTGTGAAACTGAAGAGCTCTGAGGTAAAAGGATGAGCTGAATATTAGCTGATGTGGTTATGAGTTGTTGCATTGTTCAGGTGTAACTGTGGAACAAATCTTTGCACTCATGGCACATCCGTTAATTGTTGTTAGGCATGTTGCCACTGTGGTTCAATCACCAACCCATAACTTCCATAACTTCACCCCATAACTGATTTGAAAAACAACAAACACAGGCTCCAGATCTTTCATTATGTATTGCCAAAACCGGTCTTGCTCTGTTCCCCTGCATCAACCAAGCTTAAACGTGTCTGTTTCTTGGAAAGATTAATGTTTGCATGGTCTAAAATGTATGTGCATGTTAAAATACCCATGGGTTATCTTCGTACTTTTGATACAATGTATTCTTTTTTGGTTTGGTTTTATAAATGGCCTTTGATATGAATTAGGGAATTTGTCGAAACAAAAAAATGTTTATAATAAAAGAAAACAGTATTGAACTATGTTGACGGCTCCATTCACGCATAAGAGCTGTTCTGCTACTGACCTGTTTGTTGCCTGATTTCTGTTCCATGGCCAGATTTTGAGATCTGCAGTTGTTTCTACTATAATATTTTGTATGAAACAAAGTCCTTGAATAAAAAAAACAAAAGGTTCTCTTTTGTGGTTATTTTGCATTACTTTGGAAACTTGGCCACTGTTGCATTTTTGGAGTACATAGATGGAAGATGTGTGATGTTCAGTATAGAGATCATTACGGTAAAGTTCTTATAAATTATACGCCACGTGTTAATAATAAATATACAGAAGCGACGAGGTGAATGAACGTCCACCTGTGGCGTCGGGACAGGCTTGCTTGCATCAGATTGGCTGGTGGGCGTAATGTGGGCGTGGTGTGGGCGTGGCTGAGCAGCAGGATGATTGAGAAGCGTGCAGATGAGCAGCGGCGCTGCGCTTGGAAGTAGTTTGATAACAGCACGTCCACAATTTCTGATCAGTTTCCAAACGCTAAATTTAGACATTTTTAACTGTTTAGGCAACAGTTTATTTTATTGTTTTCCCAAGAAGGCATTTTACTGAAGTAAATGTACGCTGTACATGCTGTTCAAGCATGTTGTTTGTTATATCGATGTGTGCTTTGATTAAAGTTTTCCATGCGGACGTCTCTGAAACTGGATCTGGTGCATCGGACTCAGGTAAGAACTGATGTTTCATCCACACGTTTTATCTGCATTGTGGGTGACGAGACAGAGCAAGAGCTGCTTCAGCTTAACCAACATATGAAGCAGTCATATATATATATATATATATGTGTGTGTATTAAGTCAATATATACTAACATATTCAACCTATTATATGCATGCATGTTTCTAATACTATAATACTGATTATATTCATTTATTGTAACTTATTAATATTGTATTGCATTCTTATATAGTTTATGTATCCTTGAATTTTGATCATTTAGAGTCCAGATAAATGGGAACTGTCATCTTTTTCCTGGTGGTTATCTGAACGTTATCTAACGTCTGAAAAGAAACGCAAGTGTTTTATTTGCCTTTTTATTTTTTAAATGGCATTTGACAATAATTTATATTTATAATTTATAATAATCATTCAAGACACTGTTGCTTTGATACAGATCTGCCCGAGGGGGCGCTGTGGTGACACTGAGAAATAAACTCATCCATTTACTCATTAGTTTTTTGTTAAACTGAAGTTAAATGCATGTGATGTATTACAGATAAAACTATTACATTTTAATCACACACACTACATTCAAATAGACACATTAGATTTTTGTTAAATCTCTGGACATAATTTTCCTAGAAACAGCTGTTGAACACATTTCATAGTAAAACACCATAACCGCTTTCACGTTTTAAACATTTTTCTAAAATCCAACCAGTATGTCACAGTCCGCTCACAAATGTCCATATGTGCGAGAAAAGAAACCAATTCCAGTTTTGTAATTGAGTTTATGTTACAACAGATTCTCATGGGTCCAATTTCTGACACCTGCCTCATTGAACGGTGAAGCAAGTCTTATCTGTGGTCGGAAAACATTGTGGATAATCTGTGGATCATTACAGCTGGTCTGCAGAACTCATTATCTGTCATGTTTTACAGCATTCTATTGGTCCATTTATTAGATCAACGTTAAATTCAATGAACACGTTGGTCCATAAACCTGTAAGGTATTTAAAATACTCAGGAGATGGATAAATTATATTTGTTTCTGCCATTGATTTAACTGTTATTTAAACCCCTGGGGTATGTAATTGAAGACATTTGGAGATGATTGCTTGTGTCATTTCCATGCTGTGTTATGAATGTATTTCTTGCCATTTTCTAATTTTAGCAATGCTGAAAATTTGGGCTTGACTCCCAGTGTGCAGATGTCTGTTAAAAATCTCTATTTTTAAGCAGTATTATCTTACATCACATCTTACATACCACATAGCCATTTTGTCATTTTATAACATTACAGTATAAAGTATACAAATTGCAGTTACGGTTAGTGTAAATGAGAAAGTTTGGTTTGGAAAGTTAAAAAATGTACAAATGTACAGGAACAAGATTATTATCAGCATTACAATGACTGAATGATTTCCTGTGACATGTGATTTCATTTATAAGCTCAACAACTGTTCTCTCAAATGCGGTGTAACATGTTTTACTGTATTCTAATCATTAGTAACAAGTGTTACACCGTATTGTTCCTGCTGAGTCATTACAGTAAGAATATCAGCGCTGTGTATGATGTCACATTTTAAATAGACGGATTGGCTGTCGAACGCACAGTTACGGTCTGTTTGCTCTGAACACAGCCTTCTTTTTCTCCTCATTTTGACTGTAAATCAAAGAGCTTCAGACAGGAGAGTTGACTGTACTACCAGACATAATTAATGTTGTCTCTGATTGATAACCGTGACTCCTGTGAGCAGCCCGGGTGCAACAAGCCCTTCAACCGAACTGATTAAGTGTCTGGAAGCCGTTACATTACTGTAAGGAAAATACGGGCAGGCTGTCTCGACCGCAGCCATGGAGACCTAATCTGAACAGTGTTATCTGGAAGCACCATTGTTTTACATCACATTAGTAGCCAGGGGGTACAGAGCTGTATCTGTTCTACAGTTAGTTACAGTACTTCAGTTACTGTATCTATATGTTATAAGACTGTGAGAGATGCTAAGAGCAGATTATGTGGAAAGATAGGTTTGTTTTGTGGAGTACCTCCACTGTTGCGTAGATATATAATGCAATATTCAAGTATTATTCAATTCATTCACACATATATTGAAAAGGTGAAGTTCTCTTAGGTGAAAACACTGGACACACAGTCTTTGGGTGTGTTGGCACTCAGGCACAATTCAGTTTCTGAAGGAAGCAACTTCTCTGAAGATGCATAAGTGTAAATGTTAGACTGGCTTTGTTGGCGGATGTGACATTACGATTCTCTAAGCTCATGTTAGTACAGTGATTTGGTGCAAATTATATCCTCATAATATGAATGCTGAGCAGCTGTGGGGTCTAAACCTAAGAAGTTTTTCTTCTGCGTCCGATGGATCGGAATCTTCCGGGCGCCCCTGGATGGCACTGACGCCAGTCACTCGGCTTTCAAAACACTGATTTGATTAGTGGGAAATTCACTCTTAAAGGAGGACTTGGCAAAATTTCAGTGTGTGGTTGATTTGTGGCCAGTGGACAGGAACAGCCCTGTTAACGCTGTAAGGAAAGTCAGAGTGGATAATGACGCTTTTTGGGTTTTCTTGGCACTGTCTGTCCTTCAGGGAAACCTTGAAGTCTTGTCTTTTAAGCTCCTTTGAGATTGCACTATTACATTAATCCATTGAGTCAACTGTGCCTATCAGACCTGACGAGTGTCAAGTGATGTAACATTCATTTTTAATCTCAGTTATGTCACGGTTGGAGAATGTGTTATATGCTTTGAAAGTATATCTCTTGACAGCACTTTGGCTAGATTTAAATCCATTTTTCTGAGGTCCGTTACCCGTTTCATGCCAAATATGGAGTACAACCTGGCACCATTATGAGGAACATTCTGTGAGCGAAGCCATTGGTTGGTGCCTTATTTCACAAAAGCAAACATTTTTACCTTAATGGAGTGACAGTTACAACTGTTGCTTACAATTCTTCTATGGCAGGGGTTTCTGGCATTTGACAACTTTCACTGTCAATCATTGTGTGTATTTGGATTTACTGACATCAGATTGGCTGATGTGGTTTTTGGGGAGTTCTGATGAGAGGGCTGTGTGGGATAGGTCTAACTGACCACATGTTACTTGCTTTTTGATTATCCACCTCAATGTTGGTCATCGGACGGGGAAACTGATGGTTAAATTAAATGTTGGTGAGGAGGAACACTGAGGGATGCAGCAGTTTTCAGTTGAAAACTGGAATTGATGCAGGAGTAAAAGACATTTTATAAAATTTCAAAATGTTTCTCTATAGTTTTTGATACTGCCATAACAGATACAAAACATTTTGATTTGCATTCGTTTTTTGAAATAATTTTGATGCATTACTTTTTTAAATATTAAATCTTCACTTTAATTTTAATTTAAAAACCTTATGCTTATGAATTAGCCCATGTGTTGACACAGTACAGTACAGTACAGTACTGAATACAGTGGACTGTTTCTCTTTGATCATTATAGCACATCAACCATGATGAGATTTTATGAAAAGCCCTTCGGTTTTCCACTTTTATACTTAAATTCATTGTCAGAGTCGATGCAAGATGTGCATTGTTGAATTCAATCCAAAAAGATCCTGTCCAGAAGAGGTTTGGGGTCGATGTTGGGCTGGTGGCCAGCAGCCTTTCTGATAAGCTTCTGTCAGGCTACAGACATCCTGTGTGTTCAGCACCCTTTATTCATTAGGGGCTGGAATGTGTACCATTACTACTGTACTACATCCTCTAACCCTGTCATCACTCAATGTGCCCATACAAACCTATAGGCATAGCTGTCACCACTCCTGTGCTATAGTCATCTGGGGTTACTGGTCAAGGGGACTTGGTCTTGACGTACACTGTTTCCTTTTGTGTTGTGTTAGTTAGATGCGTTAGATCATTGTGTCTTCAGACTTAAGACATAGTCCTGGCTAACAGGGAGGGTTCTCAAAATGTTGGCTAACGTTCTCTGAAAGTTCTTTCTCTAAAAGTTGTCTTAAAGTTCTGAAAACCATTTTTGCAGTGATGTTAGTATAAAATATTTTAATGTTACATGTTAAAACCAATATACATTAACCAATATTGTTAATACAACATTAAAAAATGTTAACATCCAAAAACATTTTAAATGATTTTGTTTTACGTTTGTGTTACTTAATGTTAGCTGAGCTAATTAATGATAGCTGTGTCCGCTAACCATTTTAGCCATTGTTAGCAGTTCTTATTTGCATTTGGTGTATGGAAAAGACTAGACTTACTCTTTGTATTTTATGGAAAAATAAGAATCATATAGGTTCCTAATGACACGAGTAGATGAGGACAGAATTTTCACTTATGTGAACTACAGATCCATACAGATGCATGGAAATCTGGGGAAATAGTTTCCATTTGGAAAATTCTGTGGATGTGGTAATGAATTTAGTGCCTGATGTTGGTGAGTTTGAGTGGGTTTCTCACCTCATCTCCCTGTAGTACAAATTCTCTGACATGAAGATTTCATGAAAAGAAACGAAATATGTTTTCATTGTTGCTTTTTGTTTTAACCTTCACCAGTTACAGGCCGTTTTCTGTGGTTTACAGCTATAATGATAATGTTTCACTTGATTTGGTTTTGAGTGTTTGACCAAAATGTCATGGAAACATCAGATAGTTCTCACATTATAACATATTTGACTGCTTGATTAACTATCACAGTTTTTGTCTTAAACAAATGATAGAATGGAAAATCTGACAGGTGCAACCCAAGAATGGCTGTAATTTTAATACAATGAGAACAACTTGGTGTGTAATGCCATCTGTGAAAATACTTCATTCACATAATTGTATGCTGTAGTGTAGAATTTGTTGTTCTACAATCATCTCAAACTGTCATTCCATTTAAGATTCACAGGAAACGGATCCTTAGCAACCCGTTGCTAAAGCTGCTGTTGAATATATATTCAACCTGTGTAAATATATGGTGTGTAAAAATGGGTGTATTTTCAGTGTGTGGTGATGCTATCAGGAGGAGATGTGACTGATTTAGGTGCCTCAGAGGATTAGAAATGTTATCGGCACACACACACACACACACCAGGATTGTTAACAGAAAGATGGAGCTTTTCAAAACATCCTGAAATTCAGTGACTGTTGATCATGGATCTGTTCCTAATTCCTAAAGTGTCTCCTAATTACCTTAACAGTTTCACACGTTTCTGACTGATTCATAATCCCTGGTGGAAAGACCAGTTTTAACCATTATGTATCTCCATGGTGACCCAGGATGGTTTATGCTGGTTATTGCTTGTATAGTTTAATCAAAGTGACAGATTGAAGATGTTGTTTATTCCAGTTTATTGTGCAGTATGCACAAATGGTTAGTGAATAGGCTGTATATGGTATGTAGGTGAGCTAGAGAGACTAGTAAGGTGTTAAAGTTTAACCAATGTTGAATCAATCTTTATGGTAGAACTGGTTGACCTACAACACATTGTTGGTTAATATAGATAAGTATCTTGAACTTAAAGTTTTATGTAATGTTGATCTCTGTATTAAAATACATTTAAGTTACAGCTACTGCAGTACTGGACAGACAGAAATGACCTGTGCTTTCACAATTACAGTGTTGAATTTTAATTACCCTCTGTCACCCTATCATATTTAAATATTATTCCACCTGAAAGGGGGAAATGAAAAGTGCTTAAAGAAGCTGAGTTTTAGGTGAAGAATGTCTCTCTGTGGAAGACTTTACTACCTGCCAAACTGTGTTTCACAGAAGGTTCATCTGCAGAACCAGACAACAGCACCAAACAAGTTAGAGAATGTTTTCAATAAATCACCTCTAGAGAATCTTTTATTCTGAACAATTTCTTTCCCTCAGTCTGGGTGTCAAGTCAAGAAGTGTGACATCATCAGCCTCATAATGAATGGATAAATGCTATCAGCCCTTCTCTGATTACATTCAGTACAATTAAATAGGGAAATAGGGATGAATAATATCCATCAGAATGAATGGATGTTATAAACAGAATGAATAATATCCATCTTCATTCTGTAATTGCTGCCTTTAAACTTTTGTCATCCGTGCACAAGAAACACAAACCGGCACGACGGGGGAAATTAGGCATTAAATGGGAAATAAATGCAGCCAAACATCAGATCTGAATCTGAGTGCTAGAGCTGGACTTTTGGAAATTGCAGATTGGCATTCTACATCTACTTCCTGTAGCAACAACTGGCATGTCATTTGAGAAGGAAAAAGGCCCTTAAGATGACTGAGTTTTTTTTTTTACAGTCGGTGTTGAGGTAAATGCAGTTAATATTCACAGACTATATAAAAGCTACATTTTGCAACCTTATATACATATAAATATGTGTAGAGTCTTGATTTTTGTTGTCTTAAAATGTGAAACAAATGAGTGATTAAGGTTTTTTTTCACTGGAACTGTTATTTACAGGCTGAAATATTAAGCGTTACCTGATTAATCCATACAAAAACACAACACAGGCCTATCTGATGAACGTTTGTTTAGTTCTGCTGTAGGAGGATGTAGGAAGACCCGCTGACCTATTACAGACTTGATCTGACATCATGTTGTTTCTCTAAACATTCTCAAAGCTGAGACGAGGTTTGGGATGAGTTAAATGGCCGATGCGTATCTGCAAAACACAACCATCACATGCCAAGCAGAAGAATGTTAGCTCAGCTTCCTCATGTTGCACATGGTCTCAAGATGCTGGATCTTCTCTCCACTTTAACCTGTTCAAGTCTCCACATTTTCTTTGAAAGCTCTGCATTCTTCTGATGTTCCTTCAGTTTCACCCCATACACTTCATATTGTTCAGCTTAGCAGCATGTTTTCTGACAGCCATGTGGTCTGTGTGTTATGGGTTGTTGCAGTATTTCTTTGAAGCCGTGGAAAACATTGAAATTTAATTAATCATTTACACTTAATATTAAACTTTTCATACAATTCTAACATTTATGAAGCCATTTTATCTTTATTCCATTATGCACATTGGTACTAGTAATACATATTTTCTTAAGTATTTTGTGTTGTAGTGTTCTGGAAATGTGTGTTGGACATGAAAGCAGGTGCCCAACTTGTAAAAACACACACACACACTCATTTCTTTATCGATGTCACTAAAAACCAAAGAAATACTGTGGGGGTATTTCTGAATGATATATAAAGGTCTACTAATGTTACAGCAAGAATATTTTTAAATAACTTTCAGACAACTTTTAGGGAATGTTAGCCAAAGTTCTGAGAACGTTCTGTTAGCTGAGACTACCATACCCCATCATCTGAGTTCAGAACCATTGTTTACATAAACAAACTGAACTACTCAACAAATAAAACTGCATGTGCATCAAAAGTGCTAGTGTGAAGCGTTCTTAGTGCGCAAATGGAATGTAGAGAATGATGGCAGCTTCATCTTTCATCAGGTTATCAGGTGTAGTCGTGTGTGACTAAAACCTGCGGCTCACAGTCACGCCGCTGTGTGTGGAACAGCAATATGAGTGACGACTGATCTCTGCTGAGGGTGTAAAAAGTTCTTTTCACCAGCATGAATGAAACAAGAGATCAGCCACTGCCAAAACGGAAACACTCTAATTTAAAACCTCAAATCCGGTCGAAGGTGCATGTATCATGTCTTCAAGTCTGTCTTGTGAGGTACAACTCGTAGTTACAATGCTGTGCTTTGCAATATAACGGGTGGGTTGAGTTTTTGGGTCCATTTAGTGGTTAAATGTACTGTAAAATTATGCATTTTATCACCAGACTCTTATGATTCTTGTTAAGAAATCTTTTTCTCCTTGCTCTCATGAGCAGAGACCTATAATTTCTGACATTTAATGTTGTCAGAAATCTACTACCTTGCAGAAAAATGACTACATTGCTGTCACAGTTGTTTTTAATCCATGCCCATTAACTTTAGTTCTGTGTTAAGGTTTGGAAGGATGGCATTTTGGTGTTAAATGGTGTTTAGAGGAGTTCAGGACAGAACAGAAAATGGGGTCTTGAAATGTTCTCTAGACCTGTTGTGCAGACAAGGGCTGGAAAGCTAATCAGGAAGCAGTAGGACCCCCTGATGTCCTGTGGGGATTGGGTGGGGAAAATGTAGCCCCTCACAGTTCATCTCAGACTCATCCATCAGTGCACTATGAGCTACGGTCATCTGGAGAAGCCCTAGAGTCAATTTAAAACAATTTGGGACAAGCCCTTTTCCCTTTATAAAGGAAAAAGTAAAAGCATGATACTTCTGTATAATACTTAGAAGTATTAAAAGAAGAAGAAATAGAAGAAATGAATTTTCATATACATACATCCAATAAATACTGTTGTATTTGCTATTGTGTTTTTCAAATTGTACATCTTTATATTATATATATTATTTTTATTCTCTTTTCATAGATTTCTATTTTTGTGACCATGTATGTGACAAATAAAATCTGAATGTAGATTAATCACGAACCTTGTTTCATTCTCTGTTTTCAGAACAGCTGTTTCATGTCCTTCTGTCTGGTCTTTCCACAGAGCTGTTCAGTACACGTCTGAATCTCTTCACACAGAGGGTGGATTTACTGGAGCAGCTGTCAAGCTTGATACCAGCCAGCAGGAATGTGACACTACATGAGGAGAACCAGGGATGTCCTGTACTGGGTATTGGCCTATATGCCACACTGACTATGCCGACTCAGGAAGCATTTGGATCAAGGTTTGACTTGCAATATTTCAGAAATTACTAATAATCTGATGTAAATATTTCTAAGGCAGCCTTTAATTAGAAGGAAAAGGAAAACATAATCAGATTTATGTTTCATTAAAATAAAGCGAAGCTTATTTTTAGTCACTGACTAAACTAGTCAGTAATTTTTGCATTGCAGCATTATATTTATAACCAAGCACATTTCTGATTCTCATTAGTTTCTCAATGCTCAAATACAGTCTGGATATGAATTGAAATTTGTTTGTGTGTGTATGTTTGTGTGCTCGCAGCTTTGCAGATGAATTCAGTGTACTGATTCAGCTACGCAGCTCTCAGGACGTGGACCGAAGTTTGTTGACTTTACTAAACTTCTACAATCAAATTCTACTCCAGATCCGCACAGGCCCACACAGCATCACCTTCATCACCACACAGCACCGCGACTATGAGTACAACCACCTCAACACTCCTATAACACTGAGCCTCGTTCTGTTGTGACCTTCTGTGATGCTGTCAGCTGTCTTGTAAGTGTTATTGTTCTTCTTTTCTGCATCAGATTCTCAGTATCAGGGCTGTCTGACTCTCAGTGGCACTGGATCTCTGTGGGGGTCTCGTTTGAATGGTTGGCTGTGTATGTGGACTGTGTGCTGGTGGAGAAAGTGAGCTGGTTGTACCCCTACATGGGTATCACCACAGATGGTCTGCTGATGGTGGGGGGCATCCTTGAGGGGTTTGAGACGCCCTTTGAGGTTTGTTTTTATTCACACGTTCATGCAATATAAATGGTGTGGAAGTAAGATCAAGTCGGTGTTAATACTGTTTATATTGTGGTGGCTGTTATATTATATAAAATTCTTTTGATGTAAATGTGGTAAAAACTCATTCCACAGAGCTAATAATTGCTTCAGTCGTAGTAAATATCAAAATTCACATATGTACAGCTATCATCCAGTTTACGATGGTAATATAATTTCAGCTTGAGGTTGCTAATTATTATTGGAAATGGCTTTAGCCAGTTGTGAACCCAACATGTTTTGAATCCAACGTTCTCAAAGTCTTTAATCAGTGAATGAACATTTTACTGCAAAACGACATTACAGAAAAATGTTCATGTATGAAACTAGAGCTATCCTGCTTCTGTAGCAATGCATCATGAGAAATATGTCTGGCTGCCACACCACTTTGGTTTCCAACTGTGAGAAACATGATCTCAGTTACCTACATAAAACTGAATCAAACAGCATTTGAGACGATTACAATATGATGTTGTCATAGCTCATGCTTGACATCTTTCTTTCGTTCACAGGGAGAATTAAGACAGATGACTTTCATAATGGGAGATGCGACCGCTGCCAAGGATCACTGTGTTTCTCACCAGCGTATCTGTGAACCTCTGAAAGGACGCAACTTTACTGAGATGAAAACCAGCACTAAGGTAAAACTGAGAGAACATAGTCTGTCAAAGATACCAGTGACCACCTTATGTAACCTTATGTTTTAGTTAGTTGTCTAACTAAAAGTAATTTTGAGACCAATACTGTATGTCATTTGTTGGCGCTGAGCATAAAAATATATAAGTGGAAAAAGTTTTTGGATTCTCCAAGTTTTGCTTTGGTGTCTCCAGTTTTCTAAGTGGCCAAATTCCCATGTGTTGTTTTTAATTACGTTATTTTGGGCAAATATTTGCTAATCATTTTTCATCATTATTTTATTTTGCATCTTATTTTATTGGTTTATTACTCTGTGTAGCTGCTGAACAAATGTGGTTGAACAATAGTTTCCCAATAGTCTATTTACAGTAAGAGGCCATGATTTTATCTATAGACTTGTGAATTCAGGAACCATATCCCTTTGTCTCATTTTTATGTTTGCACTTAAAATGTGGCTAAGCTTAAAAGCAGTTCAATGTTTACAAAATGCAAAACATCCTATTTTCTCTTTTCATCCACCAGCGTCCTTCATTGTCCTCAGTTGACTTTCCAGCGTTCCGAACGTCCCCGTCTAAGCCCTCAGAAGACCCAGATGTCAACATGCATTTGGTTAGAAGATTCAGTCCTAAATTTAATAAATCACATAATCAGGTAAGAAACTATGAGAAACATCATCAATGTTTATTACAGACTCCAAGAAAGTTTACAAGCAAGTTCCATATGAGTTATAGCCTATAGGCTCAAATATATTCCTCGTACAGTGAGTAATGACACGGCTGTGACTGGATGAAACCTTGCACACATTGTGAGGAGAATGAGCCTTAGCTGCAGGAGAGAGATGGATGAGGACAGGATGTTGAAGAAATAGGAAAGGAGGGATTATTTTGGCTTCTCATCTGTCCTCATAAAGCTGTTGCTGTATTTCCCAACACGAGGAGCGGGGTGATAAATTAGCATCATGGGAATGGTCTCGTTTCAGTGTATGATGTAGCAGAGAGAAGGGGGCTGGGCCGGTGTTTGATAAACACCCCATCTGGGAGGGTAAGACATGGCAGCTCAAGAGCTCACTGGTGGACACCAGGAACGGCTCCAAGCTTTGTAAATTGTCTGGAAAGTCATTGCACAGCTCTATTACTTTGCACTGAGAATGGGCTCTGTGCACATTAAGTGGCTGTACGTTTTATGTGAAACGTATAAGAGAAAATTGTGTGTTTGTGTTGCTATGTGTTTTAAACTGAGGTGTGTAAGAGTTGTGGAGTTTGTGAAGTGTGTTTGTTTTAATGCTTAGCCTCATTTGGGTGTTTTTAATGGAAAAATAATTGGTGTTTGATGAGTCTAAAGGACATAAATGTAAGGAATCAAAGACACATTAAACTCATTAGTGTCTCATTAAATGAGACATTGCTCAACAGATTTACACTTCATGTGGACACCACAATCCTTCTGAGACAAATGTGCTGAGGCTAGCATTTTAGCAATTATAGTTATACAGATGCATCATAAATGAGCTGATGTTTCCATAAAACTTGTGTTGTTTCCATGTCTATCTGATTATCACTTCATCATGCCAGCACTGAGACACGATGTCACAGAACATAACAAAATGATTAGCAAAATGAAAACGCAAGTAAAACCCAAATGTTGACACATTCACATTGTAACTTGTAACCCTCTCACCAGAGGGATATTACAGTCTTCTGTTATCGTTCCACAAACATCATAATAATGCGTCTATTGTGTTACACCCAGCGGCTTTGAGGTCAGAGATCACTGTGCACAAGTTAAAGCAAATCTACTGAGACTCTTTCCTCTAGGTGGTAGCATTTTACAATACGGAATGCCAATACCATCCCATCTGCCAGACACACCAAACTGCCTCACATCTGGATACGGTTTAATGTGAGGCGTAAGTTTAGATAATGCTGTCTATTATCTGCAGAACAGTGTCGTGTCCAGTGACCAGATGGCAGTACTGCCAAATATGACAAAATACACGTATTCTTAGAGTTGGGTTGGTTGATTATTACTGGATGGAGTAATTATACAGTAGATGAGGCAGAGGAATTATGGGAAATGTGTTCTCAAGCACTTCATGCAAATGTTCCTGGCAGTGTTTGTATAACATTCATTTATTCTGGCCTCATAAAGGTTAGACATATGATTATGATGGCTGTGCTGTAATTTAACACACCCTTCTGAAGCGAAAATAAGTCAGACATCGTAAAGAATATTTAAACCTAAAACTTTACAGGTTTCTTTAACAGTATTTGGTATATTTACAACACACAGTAGAAATCTGAAATTTTAAACCTGACAATAAAGGTTTAGGATTTACAAAAGTAAAACAGAATAATTTTAACAATTATTATGAATATTTTAATAAAGAAATTGATTGTTGAATTATTGTTTACTTTTGTTGTTGGCAAATTTCAGGTTTTTAACAGGTTCTTGCTAACTAATAATGCCAATTTTCACTAGTGGGCTTAGGCTTTGGACCCCACTGTACATATGTGTACACTTCATTAAATGTTAAATCAAATCCATCTTCTATCATTTCTTGTGGTTTTAGCTGTTTGATTAATTAGTCCATGTGGATTTGCGGATTCCATCCATCACTTGTAAAAAAATTGTGAAAACCTCAGAGTCAGTGTCCCACAGGAAAGCCAAGGACCAAATTCTTCATCTCTGATTGATCTCCCAGAGGTACCGCTGTTACCATGGCAACCGTTACCACAAATCCTCACAGTGTTAATGTCTTTGTGGTCGCTCAGCATCTTATTGCTTTGATTCTGAACGCTAAAGGTCTAGTCAAAAATTTGTTTTGAATCAAACTAACCTCATCAAGTTTATTTCTGGAGGAGAATGTCACTTCTTATTGATGGCGCACCAGTGCGTTCATAAATCTTTGTGGCTTTTTTGTGTCAGTCAGTGAATTTTAGTTCTCGCATCTCGCTTGTCATGGCTCAGCTGTTATGGAGAAAACCCCTGTGTTTATGCTACATTTAAAGTAGCCTGTAATTTGGCTCTAATACGGAGTCTAATTTGATTAAAGTTTCATGCCCACTTTGTCTCTCTCGGATCTGGTGGAATATTTAGGAAACCTGCAATCTAATTCTAGGAATTTCATGATCTGCATTGCAGAGAAAACTCAAGTAAGCGCTGTCATCCCTCATCAGTACACAAGGTGTGAGACCCCTTCCCCCCATTTTCCAAAACTTCCAAGGAATATTTAACCTAAAAATGAGTGCTGTCATCACTCACCATCATATATATTTTTCCATGGAATGCCAAAGGTGAAGATTAGGAGAATGCCTGAATTTCACTGTTCCATGCAAAGTGGGAAAAAGAGGGGGAAAATCAATTAAATCAATTCAATTCTGTATAAGGAACAAAAAATTAAGTTGTCACCTACCGAAAATCATGCTTTGAAAATGTTGCTTAATAGCTTTGGTTGCCATTCACTTTCATTGGATAGAAATGTTTAGTCAATCTACTATAAATACCTCCTCAGTCTTCTGGAGGAGTAACTTAGTCATACAAGATTTAAAATGCATGAGGGTAAGTAAATAATGCTAGAGGTTCTTAATTTTGGGGTAAACAGCTTTGGTGGTCTGGTACCACTTTAAAGCCCTCAAATGTATCCCATCTTTTAAACTGAAGGGGAAGATACAAGCTGCATATACACTCTAGTCTACACAGTGCTCCATTTATATGACCCTCAAAACTACCCAATTGCTGCTTTAGTTCCACTGACATTCATGGGTAATGAGACAACAAGTGGCTGTTGCACATTTACGATGCTGTTCATCTTAATGGCTGCCTGAAGGTTTAGTTGGCTTGAGTGTGTGTCTGGGCACAGTTCTTCTCTGGGTGTATCCAATAGGATCTCTGTCTGGGAGGCCATTTAGAAAGAGCTTGCACTGTCTGCAAGACATAACAGTAATACAGGGGTTGTGGTGCAGTGTGTATGGCCAGCAGTCATGGTGCGCTTTGCCTGTGTGGGATGTTACCTTATGTTGGATGTTCTTCTGCTAGGATTGTGTGTGGAGGGCAAGTGGGAAGCTTTGGTAAGAAGGACGTGTCGTTTGAATGCTAATATAAATATATGTTAAATATGATTCATTATGCTTAAGCAATAAAAGCCTAATTTAGTCCAGTATAATTTGTTGGGTATGAACCTAAATAAAATGGGTGCATTTATTAAGGGTAAAGCATTATTTTTGGTTTCGTGTTGGAGAAGTTTTTAAATGATGGTTAATGTTTATTATTCTAAAAACAAAAAAATAGTCTTCACTGAATCAGTTTGATCTTTGATCTTGTATGTGGTGTGTTGCTTTCATAAGGTTAGATCTCTCCTCAGATCTTCAGGTCACATCACATAAATGATCAATGAAGACCCTCCCATGAACGTTTGTATGTTCAGGGTCGGTGAGATAAAAACAGCAGGTTGAATGAAGGTTTTAAACATTGTAAGATGGCAATTAAATCTGGGGGCAACATGTTACGTGGCTGTTTATTGTTTTGTTCTCTGTATGTGGTTGATCTGTATCTGAAGTGCTGATGTCATCTGTTGTCAAAATAACTTTATCTTTGCTAATGTGATGTCACTGTTTTTCTATTGCTGAGTGTTTGTTTTTGTTGAAGTGTCACTTTTGTCCCTTGATGACCTGTATAGATTTCCCTCATACCTGTGTCTTAACTCTGATTTATGGCACGTCTACACATAAACATTCAGTGTTGGGTCAGTGATGCTGAACACTGATAATATCCTGCCCAGGGCCACAAACTGTGTTGTGTTTATCATTGTGTAGTTTCTGTGAAACATTTGTTTATATCTATTTCTTCATTTTGTCTCTTTCAGTATTAGCCCTTACAGACTGTTTTTTGTATAATAACTGTAAAAATTCCAGTTACAGTGATGCATATTTGTCATCTGAATAGCATGCCAACAAATGTGACAGGCAAATATTTACAATTTGAATGTCAACAGGCCACTAGAACTATTGCTGACAGACTTGCTGATCAAATTATTAACTCATTCACCCACTCATTTATTAATTTATCAATTTATGTATCTTTTGCCTTTTTTCTACTTTGTGTGAGATAATGTGTTGCAGAAATGCAACAGCGAATCTTGGTGGTCAACAAGTTTGAATGTTGTTCAAGAGGTGGTTTGTATAAAGGTCAGTGTAACCACACTGTATGCCTCCAAATTTGCATTTTCAGTTATTTTACAGTTAGTTATTTTACTCGGTGAGGTGTGGAAATATTCCTGGATCATGAAACTTTATAGAGTGTCAGTAAACTGTTCTGCCATAAACATGCATATTTTATTTTATCATAGTTTCCTGAAACCCAAAAATTGGCCTATGTACTTGTACTATATGCATCTAATGGTGAAATTTTGCAACCTGTGATTGTAATTTTGCTAATTTTGTAATTTTCTGTTACTGTTAATTACATTAAAATATAAAATATTTTTAACAATTGGCTTCCTAAATACGTTTAAGGGAAAAGTAGGACTAATATGATTTACATTAGCATCTACATTAGCAACTCGCGTCCTCTCAAACAACCCATGGACTGACTTCTGAACAAAGTGTAATTGTGTCTTTTAGTGTCTGGTAATGCTTTAGCCTCTATCCCAGGAGTTGTACCAGTGTTCAAGAGAGCTCCAGCCAGAGATGTAACCGCAGCACTGAGGAGGGTAAAACAATTATTTGGGGAGCTGTGTCACCCTTGAGACGATCGGGTGTCGCTCTCATCTGAGGCAGCCGCCTTACAGTGTTAAGTGCCTGACTGCTCTTTCTCTGTAGCTTATTGTTATGGCAGGAGAGAAGAACAGTGGGATGGAGCCTGTGGGTCTCAGAGCTCAGATCACGTGCAGGCTGTCGGCCTCTATCACGAATTACAATCTTTCCGCTTTAACATCCACTTACGCTTCCCAATTTGGTGTTCATCTCGCAATTGTTGTTTCCTGGCTTGGAATGTGATATTTTCTTTAACCTTTTTTACTCACAAAAGACTAAAGCAATATTTAGGGGGAATTTTACTTAAAGGTAGGGTAGGAAATTTCATAGAGACTAGCAACAGCCAGCTAGCTTTGAAAGCACAAAATCACACCCTCAGTGCATCACGCTGTCCAAAACCACACCTCCCATAATAGTGCAAGGAGGTATGCAAATACGTAGTTTGACAGGCAGATAGAATATCCTATCATTGCATTCAGACTGAAAGCAATGACTGGACAAACATTTTGTGGTCCCACACTGTCCACAGAAGTGACAGCATTTCATTTACACGTGGTGTGTTTACCACTCAGATTCCTTCAGGAATTATGCAGGTCAGTAAGGATGCAAACAAATAGCAAAGCACATTTTCTAGGTTACGAATTCTTGGTTGTGGGAATGATACAGACTGCTGTGATCGGGTATCAGTTCAGTTCTGTGTGCTTGACTGGGTGTGTGAACACATTGTACCTGAAAATAATGCTTTGGCATTATAGCTGCACACTATTTAGTGAATTCTCCCTGTAGTATTTTCATGTTTTTTTAAATGTCATGCTGATGTCCTTACCATAATTTATCTTTCTCCTTGCAGAACTCCAGTGCATCTCATAAGAATGAAGATCTTCAAAGTGAATTAAACCCTCCAAATCACACTTATAGAACTTCGAAGCATTCAAGCGTTCATAGCTTTGTAGTAGTGGAAGAGTCTGATCTCACATCTTCTCACCTTAGCACACATACCAGGTATAAGGACACCAGTGACCGAAAGACCCAGTCCACCACATCTAAATACTTAGAGGAGGTCCTTACTTCTCAAAAATTGAAAACAGATTTGGGTGAAGGCTCTCTGAACGTTCTTCCTCTAAAGCCCTCTGGAGACATCACTGACCTGGATTCTGTTTGGAACCTGAAACGTTCATCAACCGGTCAAAAAAATCTGATCGGGTCTAGAGTCCATTCAGGATCTTCTGAGTTGAACCAGCTGACTGAAGAAGGTTTCTTAGTTCCTTCTATAAGCTCTTCTAGATCCTCCAGTAAAGAAGATAAACAAGCTGTCGCTGATGTCCACCCACAGCCAGGCTCTGGAAAGTCAGTTGGCACTGGCCAACATGATCACAAACAGTCAAGCAAGGAACGAGTTGTCCATAAACATGGTGATGTTATAGTCGGCTTGGATGGAAGAAGATACAGGCTCCTTTGTGGACCTCCAGGGCCTGTTGGACCTCCAGGGAAACGAGTAAGTTTGAAAATGCTGATGTAAGTGAATGTT
Organism: Yasuhikotakia modesta; assembly: GCA_036877545.1. Lineage (NCBI taxonomy): Eukaryota > Metazoa > Chordata > Actinopteri > Cypriniformes > Botiidae > Yasuhikotakia > Yasuhikotakia modesta. Next base: position 16,406 of record JBAJNP010000765.1, on the reverse strand, counting down.
CTCAGGGCATCTGAACATTTAAGTGCTTCATGTAGAACGTGCCAGAATGAAATCCAAATCCAAAAAGCTTCTCCTAGTAAGAACAAGAGAATAGATTAGACAAGTTACAGAATACATTGCATAATGTGTTAGTGGTGAGGTCTATATGGAGGTGTAAAGAAGTTGTAATTTAACACAACCATCTGTCTTGGCAGTAAAATTACACTATAGAAAATCAAATTCATGTTTTATGTCTGTTGAAACTATGCAATACTTTAAGTTTAACAGTAGCTGTGTTTTCTTGATTTGATTTTATTGCGTAAAACAACTGTTATTTGTTGTTAGAGTAAAAAACAGGCTAGCTATGATTGTACTTATGATCTCATTAAATTGCTAGTCTGATTTTGTTTTAAAATAGGACTATTCTTAGTTTCACTTTATATTCAAACCTTCAAGCATCAATTTCAGACATTATTTCATAATACATCACTGCCAAAACCTGAATGTTATAATCTATGCCTAGTTCTTCCGTGAATGGACCTTCAAAGAACATATTTTTGATGACAGTTTGGTTACAACAGATCTAGCAGCATAACCTTAAATTACTGCATTTTATGAATTGTAGCCTTCCAGCATGAAACAGAAATATCAGGCCTGGTTTCCTCTTAATTCTAAATGTGCACTTTGCATTCGGTCTGAGGTTTGGCAGTTGTGTGCAAACTGGCATGTGTAGGGTTGTCACATTACATAATATACATAAGATTAAAGGCCCAGAGGCCTATAAATATTAATTGGTTCATGCATTTGGCTTGAGTCTTTGCTTCTAGCGTGTCATGATTTCCATGTCTGTATTTGAACACTGAAGGTAGTTTTTTTTTATAAAGGTTGCTATGGTGATTGATCAGTTTATAATGGACTTTTCTTTGCACGTTTATAATGTGGGCCTCAAGACTGTTTGTCAATAATACATTACTGTGCTGTTTGTACAGGGATGTGCAGGTAAAAAAGGATATATTGGAGACAGAGGGGATAAGGTGAGGAAAAAAACTCTGCTTAACAGTCTCAACTAGATGTATCTCAATACAGTTCTACAGCAATGAGAGATTGTTCTGTGAACATGCATTGATTTCCAACACTGTGACTTGCACCTGTATGTTCTAAAAGGGTTCTCATGGAGTCAGAGGAGCAGATGGGCCAAGAGGTATAACAGGTCCCCCAGGACCACCTGGACTGCCGACCGTCTATCTTTGGAGGAACACAGAGGAAGACTGGGCTGCATTCAGGGTAGGTGGCCATATCCATTATATATCCTACATAATGCTTCAGTGCTTATGGTTTCACTGGAGAAGGTCTATAATACTTGGAGAAAGCTCTCCATTAGCATTACTATTCATTTCAATGGCATTTTAATTTAAAATCTGACACCTTTGCCAATCACATGAGGCAGAAATTTGGTTCAACAGCCATAGTAAGATCACATCTTGACATTGCTGATTGGCTGATGGCACCACATGACATCACAGTCTGTGATGTCATAGGTAGCAGACAGAAAGTCCATTTCATGTTTTGTAGAAACTGGTAAAACATCTACCACAATGATAGCTTTTAGATAGATTGATAGCTTTTATATTCTTTTGTACAAAGAAAGAAACAGATAATGAAGGTAAAACGTTGATGTTGTGTAACAGTTGTGTAGTGCAGTGAGCCACCGCCCTGTGTCTTTTAAACTGTAGGATGAGCTAGTCATGTCCCCGCCAGACCTTGTACTCTCTCTATTTCTGTGCATCTATTTAAGCGTAATTCTAAATCCACAGGCCTGAACCTCTTGTTGATTCTTATAATTCAAAGCAGTTGTGTATATTGACCTGCGATTGTGCTTCAGCCACCTGGCAATATATCACAGCTGTTTGAAGAGCATGTCCAAATATTTTTTTGTCAGTTTTTGACAGAATTTTGCTCTCTGAAGAACCAACCTCATTTATCATGGCATGTTTGTAGATTGATTATTGCAGTCTTTTCTCTTTGTGTAACTGTGTTGTGTAAGCTAATGTGAATTAGTTGATGTTTAGATTTATTACATTTCATTAATAACCCTTGAAGGTTACTTGACAGTATTTTAAGATCTTCAGTGTATTTATATCTGTTATTTAGCTCATTTTATAAGGAAATGAAATCAGAGTTTCTTTTTAAAGAATCTTCTTTTTTTAGCTTTTATCAATCTTTAAAACATTGCACTGTATAATCTTGCCTTTACCAGCTTTGTCACATAACACACTGTCAAAGTTCCTTAGTGTTTCACATTTTTAAAGTTATTGCAGAATGTAGTTTTTATGTACAGTGGTCGTCTGCAGGCTTTACTCTGTGATCAGTTTCGGGGCTTGTTTGTATAATTTGTCCCTTGAACGTAAGCTGCCTGTTTAGATGGACGTGGCTGAATGAGATCTCAGAGGAGCCTTCGGCTGTAATTTGGGGTAATTTGTCATTGAGGTATTGTGAGCTGCACACAAACATTGTTTGTTCTGACGGTGCTCTGCTCTAGACCCAGGGTCCATTCTGCATAATGGTTCCTGTGTTACGAGAGGGTTTTGACAGATGTTTAGATCTCTCTGTTTCTGTGTTTCGGCGGGATTCGTCGAGGGCAAGTGTCCGGGGAGGTCCGATTCCTCAGCTTGTCTTAAACTCACCTTCACCGCATCAGCAGAGTCGAACCCCTGCCCTGGTGCCAAGTTGAGCTTGCGCCAAGGCAAATATTGTATAAAGCAGAGGCAGCCTGGGTGATTTAATAACAGGGTGACAGAGAGTGTGTGTCTCTGTGTGGGTTCGAGGCTTTGGCTTTTCCAGCCCACACTGCAGAGAGGCTACACTGTCCCTCAGTTCTTATCCTCTGTTTAAACAGGAGAGCTGCCACTCAGCGCTGCCCCGCTTTGCTTTTCCCGTTTAAACAGATTGAAACATGCAGGCATTAAGGGCAGTATTAAAAGCTTAGATTCAGGATCTGTTGTTAAAATGTTTTATTCTGGTTAAATATGACACAGGCATGTTATTCATATAGCTGTCATAAAGTATGTCATTCACATAACACTGTCTTTTATCTGTATTCGTTTTGTTTTCTTTTTTGTGTATGTGCTTATTGTGTTTGTTTATATTATTGTTTGTCTGTACTATTTTGTGTGTTGATTTGTTTGAAATGTCACTTTGTATTATCACCAGTTTTATGTGTGTGTTTTGTTTTGTTTGTTTATATTTGTTACTTTATTGTGTTTGTTTGCTTGTCTTGTAGAGAACATCTTACTATCAGTTGCTAGTGGCTGGATGGCCTGTAAGTATTTAAAATTGTAATAAACTGGAACACAATCACAGGATATTAAGACACGGGGTTTTTCTCACTTAACCATTTCACTCTGATGTCCCACAGAGAGAGACAGGTCTTCCTGGAACAATGGGTGAGACAGGCAGGCCTGGTTTACCTGTGAGTACACACACACACACACACACACACTACAACTTGTAATACTTTACACACACTGTTTAATGCTTTATATACTTGATTTTTGTAGGGGTTACCTGGAGATCCAGGCGACAAAGGACCACCAGGGCGTAGAGGCGATATGGTACAGTCATTATTTCAAGAAAGCCTTCATATGTGGTTAGATTAGCATATTATTGCGTTTTCATATCATATACATATATAAACTATATGATAAAGTGAAAATGTCAAAAGTACACTAGCATGACATCAAAGCTAGCAGAAATGATCTTAAAGCAACAAGTCCAATTTTAAGTTTAAAAATCCATTGATTGAATTGCTGATGTAATTGAATATTACATAAGCTATAAACAAGCACATTTTAAAATAGGGTTCCATGGGGCCTAAGGGAGTTCGAGGCCGGGCAGGGACTCAAGGAAGGGATGGAGAAAATGGGTCGGATGGGGTAACAGGACCTCCGGGATTACCTGGACTCAAGGTGAGACTGATGTTCACTGGTTGTGTTTGGTGGATATACAGTTGCTTTTGTAGTACGTTTTATGGCATTAGCCTGGACACACCCTCTCCTAACATATTAATGCTCTCACACTTTCTTGTAAAGCTATAAAATTATGCTGTGGAGCACATGTACTTACATTTGCTGAAAACCATATGCATTGCGTTCTTTTTGTGGCTCCAGGGTCCTCGTGGTTACAAAGGGGAGACAGCGCCCCCTGGAGACAAAGGAGATGGGGTACAGCATGCTGTTACAATATTGTGTAAGTGTTGTTCTCTGTATGTACATTAAAAATGTCTTCCTCCTTCTGTGAGCAGGGTTTTCCTGGTCCTCCTGGTCCCAGTGGAGACAAGGGACAGACTGGCAAAAAAGTAAGAGACACAAAAATGTTTATAGTTGGAATAGAAATGAGGCGTTAACTACAGTTATTACAGCTTATTTGTGTTTTATGTCATATACTGTATTGTATTGTATTATAAGTGTAAGTGGTTGCTCCTCTGTTATTTTACTCTTATAATTGCATGAATATTTGTAGGGCTCAAAGGGAGAAATCGGGTTTACTGGCTTTACTGGTCCCCCAGTAAGTAAATCACACACTTTTGTGCGCCACACTTTATTTGTATATGACTTCATTATCCAAGTTTCACTTTGTTGAGCTGCCATAGATGCTCCTTATTTATATTTTAGGGACCTGTTGGTTTGCAAGGAGCTGAAGGGATTCCTGGCCCAGACGGTCCTCAGGTGGGTTAACTGAACTTTAATGAGTAAATCATATTACATATTGATGATTATCTTGATAATGTAAAGAATTATTTTTTCAGGGGGATCCGGGATTCGATGGAAAACGTGGTCCTCCTGGGCTGCCAGTGAGTCATCAATAATCTGCCTCACCTTGTAAAATGATATAATGCTAAGATGCTATGTGAGGTTCTGTGTTTTCCCAGGGAGCCCCAGGTGCCACAGGATTGGTTGGTTCACAAGGTGTAAACGGCACAGAGGTGAGTGATCCGCACTTTGTTGAATTCACATTGCAGTTTCTTTGCTTACAGTGCAAAGAAATTACATAAAAATGCACCACCAAGCAGTAAAATCTAATCTGGATGCTGATTGGCTAGCTGTTATAACCTTTGAAACATTTTCTGTTAGGGTGACGTCGGACCTGTTGGGGCTGTCGGGCGGAAAGGCCCTCAGGTACACTGACACTGTGTTGTGTTTTAATTTCATGAAGCCTGTTTCTACAAAGCCTGAGATAATATAGAATGTGTCCTGAATGCCCCTTTTAGGGGCCCAGAGGGTTGGAGGGAGAAAGAGGCCCACCTGGCCATCCAGGTATTCAGGTAAAAGTCACCTGTGTGATTCATTTGTCTGGGTAGACTAGCAATGCATGTGTCTCTTGCTTGTAAAGCATTCTGAGTCAGACCTTTGTAATTGCTTCTATTAAGTAAAATACACAGTTGTTTTCTACAGTTCTTAAAATTGTAGTTCTTGCGTCTCATTGCTGACAATGAATCAAGGGTAACATTGTTCATGGATGCTTTTCACAGGGGCTCCCGGGTCAAGATGGTCCACAGGGCCTCAAAGGGGACATAGTAAGTTTAGAAACCATAGTTCATGTTGGTCCTACAAAACCATCATATTTTCAGTCTGTGTGTCAAATTCCATGTGATCATAAACTCATTAGAACAAACACAGTTTGTCACGTGCAGTGAAATGTGTGTCAGGTGTTCATGAAATTGATTCTACAGATGCTTGTGTTTGTGCTTTAGGGACCTCAGGGTCCAACAGGTAACAGAGGCCTACAAGGAATTGAAGGGCCCATGGTAAGTCCATCAGTTACACACAGAGTCTAAGATACTGCTGGAGTTCTTGCCCTCAAACTGCAGACTTTCAGCAACCGTTACCTACAGTAATACATTTTCCACAGATGACCACCGTGCAGCTGTTTTATAATTCCAGACTTAATGCGTTTTTGAGGTTTACATTGGAAATGAATAAGATCACTCTGGCTGTGATTAAAAAATACCCCTTTAACTTTTACTCCTCAATACTGGAGTTTTACTGGAGTTGCGCCTGTGCTCTGACAGTCTGAGGGCATGCCATGAAAAATAGATATTGAAATCGTGTTTGGTAAACATGCCAATATAAATCAGAGGTGACAGGTTGTGTCTCTTTCTGCTGATAATAATCTTTACACTTTAAGAAAGTGAAAGCAAAAACCTTTGAGTTGACTGCAGTCAAAACATCTGTGTGTTGAGACATTTAGGTATTTTAAATGCACACAAAGTTTGTGGAAAGTTTTGCTATTTAAAAGTAAAGTGTGTGTATAATGCTTTTGATCCTTTTGTAGGGCAGAACTGGAGATCCGGGCCACAAAGGCTTTCCAGGTGTCACAGTAAGATATCTGATTCAGATCTTAGTGTTTCTGATGCAAATTAAACGTGCAAATATAGTTTCCATGTATGTTTTACCCATTAGTGTCTGTTATACAGGGTGACAGGGGCTCACATGGAGAGAGGGGCGATCCAGGATCAAAGGGGGAGAAAGTAATTATTGCCAAACAACACATATACAACCTTAAAAACATACATGTGATAATCAGAAAATCACCACTTTGATTGGTCGTCTTTAGGGACCACAAGGTGCAACTGGGATCATGGGTCCTCAGGGTGGGAGGGGTCAGTCAGGAATGCCCGGCCTACCCGGTGTCAAAGGTCAACCAGGTGCTCCAGGTATCCAGGTATGAAGCAAAAGTGTCACAGACAGTCTCCCCTGTGACATGCCTTAGAACAACAAAAACATTAACGGCTAATCTTTAACTGACAGTCAAAAGAAGGTTTCTTGGAAGAGCCTTTATTCTCACATTTTTCTTTTCCCCAAAGGGTGAAGATGGTGAAGTGGGTCCTCAGGGAATGCTGGGAAAAGAAGGTCCAAAGGTCAGAGAAGTTTATGGCTTTCAGATGGAGATTCCACACCAAAAACATTCTTATAGCTTGTCTTTACACCAATCAGCTCCTCCTACATCAGTCCCTTTGAGAACACAATGCAGGCGCCTAAATCAGTCAATTCTGTTTCTTGTGATTTATGTTGCTTTCAAACAAAGGGCAGTAGGGGTGAACCTGGTAGTAATGGAAGAACCGGACCCAGAGGATCCAGAGTAAGAGTCATTTAATTGTTTATATACTATATATATTAGAGCTGCTAACATAGAACGTTTTCAGAACGTTAAAGTTCTCTGTTATCAAAAACGTTCTTACAGTAATGTTAGTGGAATGTTTTTCTAATGTCATATCACACCTATCAAAAACAGCATTCTTGAGTTGTTAGTGGAACATTTGATGAATGTTACAGAATTTTAAAAACGTTACATAATAAACAAACAATAAACAATTGACCTCCATAATACATTTACATATATTTGTGCTACAGCTAATGAAAATTGTCTAAGGTGAATAAGTCTTGTTTAAATATTTGTGTTAATGTGTTTAGGGTCGAGAAGGCCAACACGGTTCCCCTGGTATACATGGAATAGTGGTAGGCCAATAGAATTTGATAACAAAATGAGGCAGAGTTCATGTTATGATGTGCCTTATGTTTTTTTAATGTTTTTGGCAGGGTTTGCGAGGTCCAGTTGGTATTGAGGGGCCAGAAGGAAAGCCTGGTACACAGGTTCCCATTTCATACATTTAATATCATATTTTGGTTTTAGATGGAGCATAAAGTTATATATTATAAAATTAAAACATCATACTTTCAGTCCTAATGTTCTGTGTATCTTGCAGGGTGTGCCTGGTTCTGCCGGTGGTACGGGGGACAAAGGATCACAGGTATGTTTTTAAAATTACCTATTTAAACAAAGTAAACCTCAACAAAGTATTTCAGACAGTGATTACAGTGTTTTAATGACAGGTCAGCAATGGTGTCAGATTCTCTTTAAAAGAGCCATTTTGTCATTTAGTCAGTAGTTCTCAGAAGGTGAAAGATCACTTTAAACAAGCATGTAAAGGTCGGACTGGCATGAGAAGGGTGAGAGATCAGACACTGTTAAACTTTACAAGGTCTTAAACTTCAAAGTTGATCCTTCTGTCGTGGAGCCGTGATCTCTGTTTCAGCTGGAGGGCATTGGTGTAAATGTGTAGGATCTTTAATATGTCTGTTTCCACACATGGTTTTGGATTTTCATTCTATGTTTTGTGTCACATATATGTTGTGTAATCTTTGTTATCTGAAGGGTCTGAGGGGTGTGGTTGGAGAGCCAGGAAAACAAGGCCCTACAGGCCCACAGGTAAAGGCCATTCAAAGGACCATTGGACTGTTCTTTCGGACCACCTCAGTATGTTATTTGTAAGTAAACTATTTAGGGTTTTACAGACTTTGATATCTTATCATTTCAGGGCCCAGCTGGGCGACTGGGCCAAGATGGCCCACAAGGGCCTCCCGGTGAGAGAGTAAGTCTCTCAAATCTTTAATATCATCATCATCATAACATATTTTAAAACAGCATTACAAGGTTTGTTCTTTCTCAGGGCTTCACTGGAAAACCAGGCATGGCAGGTCCTCAGGGACCTGTAGGCATGTATGTAAGTGCCACACAGTTAGCATTGTGACTTTGAACCAGCTTGTAGACAAGATTCAAGAACTAAAAATGATGCTGGTTACCAGCATAACCAGCTAAACCGGCATCAAATGAGCACTGACCATCATAAATCTGCATTGGCTTGAATGGAAATTTACGGTGCGGGTGTTTTAGCAGGGATTTGACACTACGTGTTGTTTCCTGACTCTCAGGGTTATCCAGGAGCCACAGGCCTTCCAGGACGTCCAGGTCACACAGGAGAGACGGTTAGATCTTACTCTCTGCTGTAAATATTATATAATGCATTTTATGATTTTGGAGTCATTCTGTTGGGTGTGTGTGTGTGTTTGTGTGTGTGTGTGTATAAATATGTGTTGCATCATTTTGTGTGATTGTACGTTTGCAGGGTGAACCTGGTATCAGGGGACATGTGGGTCCTTCAGGAGAAAAAGGGCCACCTGTAAGTTGACTTGCATGTAAGATCATAAGTATATAAATGTTCCCAGTGCTGTGTCATATTGGATCCTTCTTGTCTAAAATAGTTTTTAACTTATCAACCTCAGGGTTTACGAGGTCCACCTGGTGAGAAGGGCCAACCTGGACCTCCGGTAAAAAAAAAACTGTTAAAATGTTTTAAAACTAGTATCACATCTTTTCATTTTATAATGATTTTTGTGTATAATTTAGGGTCGCCAAGGGGAGACGGGACCTAGTGGCTTCCAAGGAGTTCCTGTATGTTTTAAAACATTCAGCCAGTTGAATTTTTTTGTGGAAAAATAATGTTTGTTTTCGTTATGAAACTGAAGTTAGCGACTTAAAGTAAATTTTTGTGTCATGTTGTAGCTATCAGGAATTATAACAGTTAAGGAATAATCATGCCCTGTCTGTTTTATATCAAAAATATGTTTATGTATTTAAAAATTCAGGGACCCCCAGGACCACCAGGGACTCAGGGTGTGACAGGAAAGCAAGGCCCTCAGGGAAGCCATGGCCCCCAGGGACCACAGGGCAAACATGGACCAATTGGATTGCCAGTGAGTGGGTACCCTCATTTTGATCCTAGTATTGTTAGAATGCTTATTTTTCAATGATTAGAATCAATTGATCGTCTCACGTTTTACCTGAGATTCTGAATGTATTTGTTGACTTTGCAGGGTTTACCAGGAGCGCATGGAAGGTTTGGTCAAGCTGGAGAGAAAGGAGAGCAGGTAGGATTCTCCAATGACTAAATCATTTACATACTATGGTAACCATTGGATTCCTAATGCTCTTTTGTTTAAGGGAGTGCCAGGATCTGCAGGTGACCCTGGTTCTATTGGACTGGATGGACCACAGGTCAGTTTATACCACTATAACTATTAATACAAACTATTGACTGCGGTTCTGTTTCAATACTTTATGTAAATTTCCACTATTTCTGGGCAGATTATGTGGGCAACTGTATTTTGAGCAGACACTTTTATGATTGTTCATGTGCTGTTTTATTCACATCTTTGTGTTACAGGGCCATCCTGGTCCAACTGGACCTGAAGGTTCACCAGGGGCAAAAGGGGAACATGTAAGTATTTGTAAATTATTTAAAGATGCTGGTAATTAATGCAGGTCTATATCCATCCAATGACATCTGTCAGTTGTTTCTTAAAGGCTGATGAGTTTATTAGTGCATTTGATTATAAGGGATCACCTGGACCTGTTGGAAAGCCTGGCCCAAATGGACCCACAGGAGAACAAGGGCCTCAGGGATCTCAAGGAATGCAGGGTGGGCCAGGACCAATCGGTAAAGAGGTCGGTTTCATTAATTACCCAAAGCTTCACATCTCAATAATAAACTTTGTGTCTTTAAATGCTCCCCTTGACTTACAGTAAACAACAATAAGCTGTATTAAATGCATGAATGTAGTTATATACAGAATTATGTTTTATATGCGTGCAGGGAGGCATCGGACCCCCAGGTGATATTGGAGGCCCTGGTCCAAAAGGACAAAAGGTATAATAGTACCAACAATGTTGTCATTTATGTTTCAGTTGTGCTTTTAAAGTGTTTACGCTCATCTAAGAGTTCAAAGTTGAAATAGCCACATTCTTATTCAATAAGGGCGACCCTGGACAGCGAGGGTTTTCTGGGCGGCCGGGGCCACCTGGATTTTTGGGTGATGGAGGAGAAAAAGGAGCAAAAGGGAATAAAGGCTACATCGGACAACTGGTTAGTGATACATGCATTCAGCTTTCCCCCAATTGACTTCAGTTATTGAGTAAACACTGATTCAAAAGCAGTTGGCTGATTCTGGTTGTGCATGAATATCAGAAGCATGTGGATACACACATATAATAGATATGTATTCATTGTCATTGTGATTTAAGTCAATAGTGCTTTACACTGTCAATGTCTCTTTACCAGGGCCAGAATGGTTTGATGGGAAAGATCGGCCCATCAGGGCTAATGGGTCTAGAGGTATGATTTGTATTTAAAAGGCATGAAACCTTTCAACTTTCGAAAACACATTTTTAACTTGCTGGTGGAGTCTTTAAGTTGGATTTGTTTTGTAGGGTTTTATGGGACCACCGGGACCGCCGGGAGCCAATGGCTCACCGGGCACAAAGGTATCACACAAAGCTTTTGCCTCCCTCTTGTTTCTTTCATCAATGTACCTTGTAATACTGTAGATCTGGATTACCCTTATACATCTCTTAATGTAAGAAGAAATGCTCTTTGTTTCATAAGGGAGAAACCGGATCATCAGGTGTGAGCGGATATCCAGGAGATCAAGGCGATCGGGTAAAAGACTGTTTGTCATAATACAAGAGTCTGGGTAAAATAACATTATCTAATTTGCATGTACAACTGATCCAAGACAACAGAAAGCAAGTTTAGTTTAGCACATGTTGGCCCAATAGCAGGTTCTACTAGCAGTACAGAATAATTTGTCACACTATAGGGGGTAAATTTTCATTATAGAAAGTGCCAATGTGATTTTCTGTGTGTGTGTCTGTGTGTGTGTCTTGGTGTGTCTGTGTATGTGTACACTGCTTTACTATTAAATGAAAAACGTAAAAAAAAACTAACTAGGTTTTGAGTGATTGAAACCGACACATTAAACCAGTGTTTAATATACATTTAGACTCTTAGTTATTGAGAGCCCTTATGACAAAATTCCCATGTGACAACTAACCCCTGTCTCTCTTATGTTGGCTGACATTTAGGATTACAGAAACTGAGGAGAGGAGAGGTGAGCATCTCAATGTTAAATTAAAGTCATTAAGTCTTTTTCTGTCTACAGGGGATGGCTGGGAAGAGAGGCTTGAAAGGGGTTATGGGGAAAGCAGGACCTCAGGTGAGTACAGCTACCTGCTGCAAGGTAAACAGTTACACTGCTAGACTTTCAAGGGACAAATAATACCTGTATCGCAGGGAGCTGTGGGTCCCAGGGGCCCTGAGGGATTATTGGGCCTTAAGGGTATGCTGGGACAAGAGGGACCTAAGGGTGACCCAGGAAAACCAGGACCTACAGGCAAGATGGTGAGGCTATATATTTATGGGAATGTTTATAATGTGTGACAGAAATATGCTTTGTGCTAACTGACTTTCTTTGTGTAGGGAGCACCTGGTCTTTCTGGTGCTAAAGGCCCCCCTGCATTGCCAGGAACAGAGGTAGAATTTGTCCACAACATTGTTCGGCTTTGTTTTTAAATATGGAACAGGAATAATGTTATTTTGTGCAGCTCATCCTTCATATAACACAGTGCTGTTTGGCCCTATTGCAGGGACTTCCAGGTGAAGTTGGGCCCCAGGGCACTGTTGGCCCACCAGGACTGCAGGTCTGTATTTTAAAAGTTGAATTATATGTATATATGTATGTATGTTGCTCATATAGGAAAACAGTGACACTTTAATGCCAATATTATTTTACTGTCTCAAGGCTAAATGAATTGTTCTGTTTTTCTTTAACTGTTTAAGGGTCCATTGGGCAGTCCTGGACCTCGGGGAAGAGATGGACAGAAAGGACAGAAGGTGAGATGGTCAGACATTGTATGCTTGACTGTAATCTGATGTCATCATCACTGGACTCGAAGTGGCTGCTCTATTATCCCAATGATCTTTTCCAGGGAAAAGATGGCCGGGAAGGATCTCCTGGAAAGCTTGGACATGCTGGCAAGAAAGTAAGTTCAGCAATACATTTTGCTAGAATTTTAGGGAAAGTAAAATTTGAAACATATTCTTTATTATTTTAGGGGAAAAAAGGAAAAGCTGGTCAAAGGGGTCTCAGAGGGTCCAGAGGGGAGAAGGTACATGTTCATTCACTTCCTATTGGATTTAACTATAAAGGTTTTCAACCATTTTAACAGATGTTTGATCTTTAACAGGGACAGCAGGGGGCGGTAGGAATGACTGGACCTACTGGCACACCAGGACCATATGTAAGTGAATCTATGATTTTTAATGATCGTTTTTAAGTTTATTTCTTCAGAAGCTACATTTAGTGTTGCTATCATAAAATTCAGCTGCATCTCTCAGCTCAGTGAACTACTGAACAAGATCCAGCACAGCGTTTAAAACTGTACTGATTTGACTTTTCCTCACCAAATGTAATATCACATGCAAATTGTGATTGTTATACATTGTGATTGTGTAACAGCCTAAACCCGAGCTTCAGGCTAAAAAAGAGAATATTTTTTGTTAACTATAAGAATGTTTATCTGCAGTCGATGTGTAAATAACACAAATGACTTTGTGTTGTTTCAGGGTTTGCCAGGCATAAGAGGCGAGAAAGGAGAGATGGGTAAAAAAGGAACTGAGGTATGGCCTTTAAATTCTGGATGGCAGAACTGCTAGCGATACAGAACTGAGAACTTTGAAGCTTGATCTTCTTTCTGTCTATAGGGAGAGAAGGGGGAAATCGGGCCGCTTGGTCCTCCAGGAGGGGATGGACTGAAGGTACCTGCTTTGTCACAACCAAACTCCAGAAAGAACTAAGAGAAGTTTCATAAGGAAGCCAAAAATAATAGCATAACAATAGTAATAGTAATGGCAAATAGCAATAGCATTAATAGCTAAATACTTTTTTTGGGTCTGTGAGTTTTTGGGTCTGTTCTTGATGTTTTAGGGGGAACAGGGCCTAAGTGGGGAGAAGGGGAGACAAGGGACAAAAGGAGAGCAGGTGATATAATCGGTTATACATTTACATAATGAAATATAATGAGACTGTGTGCATGTAGAGTATAGAGTAATTTGTGCCTCTTTTAGGGGGATATTGGCCCTACAGGCCACAGAGGGTCCCCGGGTCTACCAGGGTTGCCTGTAAGTTTTCATTATCTGGTTTGTGCTATTAATGTATATAGGACTAATAGCGCAAAGGTCATATTTGAGAGAAAACTACCCTGAGTATTAGAAATTAGAAAACGGTCATTACAGACTTGAACACATGTGTGATGCTCAATATTTCAGTAAATCTCTTTTTTTACTCCACAGGGTTTGTTTGGAGAAAAGGTTTGTAACAATTATTTAAAAACATCCAATGTTTTCCTGGTGAACTTTTGTAGTTCATATTTGTAGGTGATAAAATGTGTTCATTTTAAAACTGGCAACTTGTACTTTAGGGTTTAAAAGGATATTCAGGATTTCCTGGTCCAAAAGGTCAGAGGGGACTTCCTGTAAGTTTTTAAAGCACTTACAGGTCCGGCTGTAACTATACCACTGAACAAACTGTACTGCCGTTCTAGCTGACTGTAAGTGCCTAACTGTGAGTTATTTCTTATAGGGCCCACCGGGTCCTCCGGGTCCACCAGGATCTCTGAACCTAACACTGACACAACTGAAAGTATGATTGATTTCACATCGAAAAATGTGCTTTGTTCAGATCCAGTTCATTATATTACATGCATAATTCAATCAGTTTCATTCTGGTAGATCTTAACCAAAGAATGGCTACGTAACAGTGTGTTTTCTCACACAAAACAGGACCTCATGTACCCCTCAGACAAGCCCAATTATCCACTTATTAGGACGCTGTTGGAATCCCTTCAGCAAGACTTGCGATTCTTCATTGATCCTCCAGATGGCACTAAAGAACATCCAGCCACCACCTGCTTGGAGTTGATGCTTTGTCACCCTAACATTTCTGACGGTCAGTATTATCTTCATGTTATTGTCATTCAATAGACCAAAGTGTTTCAGTCTGGCATTGAAGAATGATTTTGGTGAGATTATTTTGAAACATATCCTGGTAATGATTATTTATTTGTTTGGCTGTGCTTGGCTCAGGAATGTATTATATCGACCCAAATCAGGGCAGTTCTGCAGATGCTTTGCTGGTGTTTTGCAACTTCAGTTCAGGTGGACAGACATGCTTGCCACCTGTACAGCCTCAGGTAAACAGTCACTTCCTCAACGCTTAAGCTTTTGTGTGTTATTAATATGCGTTAATGAAAGACCTCTTTGCTTCAGTTACCGATGAGGTCTTGGCTCAAAGATGGAAGGACAGATTCATTTACATGGTTGAGCTCCAAGGAAGGTGGTTTTCAGGTATGTTGGTGGTTTAGAACAAACAAACCAAATAGGGAACGTTCTGAGAACGTTGACATTATTCTTAAGTAGTTAGGGGAACTTTTTAAAAGTATTAAAAAAACAATACAAAACTAGATGTTTTGAATGTTCCTAGAACTTAAAATAACATTTTTAATGTCTTTGTTTCTTAATGAAAACACTAGGGAAACAACTTAAACCTTGTTTCTTTATAGTTTGATTACACAGGAGCTAGTGTGGTACAGATGAGATTTCTGAGACTAAACAGCAGGACTGCAAAGCAGAACATCACATTTTCTTGCCAGCCAAACAGCCACCAGGGTTACAACGAGAGAGAGATTAAGTTCCTCGCAGATTCAAGGAAACAGAGTTTTTTGGGAACATTATTAGATTGTGAGGTAAGACAACTTCAAAATCACACTGACATAAATTATAATACTGTGTGTTTGCAGTTCCTCAAGGTGATACTTAACATGAAACTAGAATTAGAATCAAATTCACACTGTGGCCTGTTGTTGCCTCATACACACTGGATTGCGCATTTAATAATGAGCTTGATGATGTAACCAGAGTCACAGAGTTGTTCCAATCTCTTTTAGAGGAGTTTATAACAGGCTTCATTGACCCAGATTCCAAAGTATATTCATGAGTTTGAATTCAGCTAGACAATCTGTACATTGTCACATGGAAAATGTGATCCTTTGTGGGTTAAACATGTTTCTGTTCTTTGGTCCAGAATGTTTTAAGTAACACTTTGGTGTTTACCAATTATTAAAAAAGCCATACTTTGTAACATGTGTTCCTCAAACTGTGGAACAAACAGAGCTCTTTAAGTGTTTATTTAAAGTTGATGTTCTTGCCTCACTATTTGGATATGTATTTAAATATGTAATCTCTGTTTTAGCCTGCAGGTGCGCTAGACACGGGACCCCAGAAGTCTGTTTTCCAGTTTGAGACCGAAGACCTGGAGCTTTTACCCATCAGAGATGTGGCTTTATTTGGCCACAGTGACATGACAGAGAAGTTTCTGTTTACTGTTGGACACGTCTGCTTCAGCTAGGACCCAAAAACACTCTGGACGCTCTGTAGCGTCCCTGTGATCAGCTGAGAAAGCAGAGCCAAGGAACTTCATCTCCAAGACCAGGACCTCACCTTTATTCTTCTCCATCTGCTGCAGGAATGGAGATTCCAAGCGATGTCTTTATTTCACCTTTGGTTTGTAAAATAAACTGATTTGTTGTCCTCAGTTGGCAACAGTACTTTGGTGCACAACTTCTTATGACTTGTATACTGTTTACAGTGCTTATTTTCTTAAGAACAGATTATTTATAATTTGTTAGTGTTGTTAGTC
>JBAJNP010000764.1:0-79663 GCA_036877545.1 Yasuhikotakia modesta | reverse complement strand
GTGCGTGAGTTTCTGCATGACAGCAATGTCAGTGTTCTGCCATGGCCAGCGAAGAGCCCGGATCTCAATCCCATTGAGCACGTCTGGGACCTGTTGGATCGCAAGGTGAGGGCTAGGGCCATTCCCCCCCAGAAATGTCCAGGAACTTGCAGGTGCCTTGGTGGAAGAGTGGGGTAACATCTCACAGCAAGAACTGACAAATCTGGTTCAGTCCATGAGGAGGAGATGCACTGCAGTACTTCAAGCAGCTGGTGGCCACACCAGATACTGACTGGTACTTTTGATTTTGAGCCTCCCTTCATTCAGGGACACATTGTGAAACATTTTTAGTTTATGTCTTATGGTGTTGACTCTTTTAGTGTTCATACAAATATGTACACATTAAGTTTACTGAAAGTAAAAACAGTTGAAAGTCAGAGGACGTTTCTTTTTTTGCTGAGTTTATGTTGTATTCCTTTATTTAAAAATATTTTAACTAATTTCTAACATTTCTGTGTTTAAAAAACATTCCAAACCACACTGCTCTGCTAAACACAGGCCACATTTCCCCAATGCACCTAATTTATTCGACCACATAGAGCGATTTGGCTGGAAATAACAGCTTGTGTGATGTAGTGAGTCTCCTGAGAGAGCAGGTTTGAAGCCATGTCAAATCACAGAGGCAAGAGTTTATCGTTGAGGAACGAGGAGGAGCAAGAAGATGTGGGATGAGATTGTCATACCTGCTAGATGCAAAGATGCTCCCAGTCATTACTGAACCAACACACATTAAAAAAAACAGAAAAAGCAGGAGGAATATTAACAGAAAAAAAGACAGTGATATGGAGAGACAGGAACAGATGGAAGCAGAGACATACTGAGACTACAGCTGTCAAGACTGATGAGACAGAGAGAGAGAGAGAGAGAGAGAGAGAGAGAGAGAGAGTCAAGAACAACAACAGCATGTCAGATGGCTTGTAAACCTTTCAAGCTGGGAGGGTCTGGGCACATCAGCACACAATAGTGAAGGATGTAGTAAATCTGCACACTTTTATAATAGTATATTAACATGAATAACAACAGCTAGCATCTAACTGTTCTGTTTTCCTGTTTCTTCATGGAAAAGAATGACTAATACATTATTCAAACTTTCTCCTTATGTGTCAGTCATACAGGTTTAAAACATGTCAATACTGAAACATTTTCATTTTTGGGGATCTGTTCCAGTGAAGCTATTTTTTCATAATTTGACACCTAAAATGACTCTCACTGCTGTAGATTAATGCACAGTTAAGTGGGTAGTTTAAGCATATTAAACAATATATTAATAACAGTTATTTGTTACCACTTTCTGAAAGCGTAAGACAAATTCTGTTAAAAGAAAGCATTGAGACAGAAAGAGCAGAATCTAGTGTGAGGCTCTCAGCATGTGACTAAGTTTTCTTGATTACACATTTACAGAAACAGTGAAACGGAGAAGAGCACCCAAATTCAGCTTCATTACAGCAACTGCATCTCCTGAGAGAATCTTTCAAACAAATTATCGTCTTTCTCCAGGAAAAGAGAGTAAAACAGAAACATTCCAGTTGTGAATCAACAACCCAGTTTTCCAAACAAAAACAGAAATCTTCTGAATGGCAAATGAAAATGAGACATTTCATTCGAGTTACACGGCCCACACATGCCCAAAGTTTCACAACAGTCTGTCAAAACACACACTGAGATGTTTTGAGGACCAACACAATTAGGAAGTTACAATCTGGAATCAGAATGATACAGATACTGGCCGTTGTTACACTTTTAATGGGACACAAGCTCTTGTAAAATTCTGTTGTGCAGAAGGAAAACATCTTTAGAGGAAAATTACAAAAGATGGCACAGCGCTAACTCTCCATTTATATAGCTTAGCATCTTACAGAGTAAAACACTACTTTTAAACTGTAGTACTTAGTATTTAGAAAGTCAAAATTGTGCCTAGCTAAGGTAACAACACACAAATTGTATTCAAGATTGTATTAAAACTAAAAAGGAACATTTTCTCAACTGTTACAATAAATTAATAATTCAGCATATGTACAACTACGGTGAACATTATGAATGTGATAATCACATGACCTTGTCATTATAGACAAATCAACATCAAAAATATAGTGATCTTACTCTAGAAATATTTCCATGTAACTTCTATATTCAGTGATCTGAAAGTAAAATTACATTTGAAATATCAAAATAAAAGCGTCCCAAACAAATGTCTCTCTCTTTGAAGTCTGCAGGGTGGAGGAGGGCGAGAGAGAGAGAGCAAGACACAGAGAAAGAATTAGAGCAAGAGCAGATTTAAATGCCATGGTGGAATTTGAAAGATATGAAGGCTGCACCAGCAGGTAGAGCAACAGGTAAAAGAACGTGATACCGGAGAGTGACAGCATTCTATCAGGAGAGATAGCAAAGCAGTGATAGTGTGCACGACAAGAGGAAGAATAGAGAAAAATGGACCCCATAAAAAAGTCCCTCAACGCAGTCATAAATAATAAATGATAATAAATTATACAACAATTAATTCCAGTACTGTAATCTGAATGGACAAGCACAGTTCTGAGCCAATGCAATTCTACAATCAGTCTTACATCTAATTTATGCAATAGGATCAAAGTCCCTGAGGCAAATGGAGACATTTATATGCGTTTATTTTCCGTGCATGCCATCATTTTAAAACCAGATATTTGAGTGATACATGCAATTACAATACAAAATGTCATGTCCAAACCACGCCCATGATTAGTTTTGACCAATCACTACCGCTCATGGACTAGCTGAGCAAAAGTGTGTTTTATCATCATTTTAAAATGTACTAAAAGCAGCATTTTCACTCGGAAACTAAAAACTATCCTTAAGGTTCCTGCAGCTTAGCTAGTTGTGCATGGTGCTAGTTCAGAGTTCCCAGGAAATGCACAGACTGATAAATGCATTCCTCAAATGCGTTGCAAATGCACTTTGGATAAAAGCGTCTACCAATGCATAAATGCAGGTAGAAGATGTGGCTCAAAGGATTATTTCTGACTTCATTTTGTGATTTCAGTAGAAGCAAGAGTGAGAGAGAGGTGAGTGGTGAATTGCTTATGATGTTGCTCGTTTGTAAGTTGCTTTAGATAAAAAAGCAAAATGACTAAATGTAAATGAATTGAGCACCTGAGAGCTGTGTGCAGAGGCAGCGGTCCATGACCAACATTATGTTGCTTCTGCAGAAATGGAAAGGCCATTAATCAGAGAGTTCCATGCATTCCCCACCTCATGCCTCTTTATATTATTGGCTAATTTGACAATTTACATACTGAAGGGACTGACAGACTCAGAGTAATCAGTGACGCTGATAAATGAATGAAAGACAGGCTCAATAGGAGTTAGGGAATAGCTTGTGTTTGTCGCATTCCAGAGGGGATGTCAGTCTGGGGGTTGTTTGTGGCACACAATGGTTGATGATGATACTAAATATTTTCATACAACAATCAACAACAGCTTATTTGCTTGTGTGGAATTCCCTCATTATCAAATAAACTGATGTGCTGATGGCAAAAACATATGAAAGTATGATGGAAATGATTAAATAAGTTAAAAAAGATACACTCAAAGGTCACAATAGAAAAAGAAAACAGAAAGAGAAGAAAACAGAAAGATAAGGTATGATAGTATTGGTTAGATAGTATTAGATTGTTTTTATTATGTTTTTAATTAAATGTGCAGACTGGGGTTCTTTTACACCTTTACACAGATACAAAAATACAAAATATTGTAAAATTTAATTTGGTAAAGCACAAATTAGGCTCATACATTAGACAGACATAAATTATATTGTAAATGAAACAGCTTTCTGAAGTGCTCTGAATTGAGATTAATTAAACAATGCAGAAACACCTTAAAACATGATGTTGTGCTAGACAGACTGTTGTGCAGTTTAGGTTTACTTGAATTAAATAACATTCCATTAAAAAATGTAATGACACACAGCTGTTGACAGAGCTTATATATTTAATGTATAGAACAATTCTTTACTGTTGTGAGATTGATGTAGTTACATATAATTATGTGTTTAACTATTGACGATACTGTGAAGATTTCAGCACCATGGACAGGGATTCACAACCGACCATATAACTTTAAAGCCCCCCTCTCTCCCTTAAACACACATATACATTCATAACCAGGCAAAGTAAAATGGGGCGCTCCCAGGAATCAGTTCACAGGATTTAAATTTATGCTTAGCTGACCATGTCCCACTTGGCCCTCAGAGGCTCAGAGACTCAGTCTGTGTTTAATAACATTTAATAACAGCTCAGGCCAAGAAACAAACATTCATTTTCTACTGAGTAGTTAAAAAAAAGAACTAACTAAACTACAGACTTGCAAATAGTAACTCACACAGCAATCTAAAAAGAGAAACATTGTTAAAAATGTGTTGTGTTACACCATCTTTCTGTTGTTCTTAACTCACTAAGAACAAACTGCATCTGTTGTATGCATCATATATTTGCACATATTATCTGTGTTGTTTTAACGACAGAGTAAAACTGTTATGCAAAGCAGGTAATTGGGCAACAACCCACCCACAGAATTGATGCTGATGACAGTTTACATGGAGTATTGCACCTTATGTACCAAAATAACCTCAGAGTTATAAAACACATGGACTGGCAAAACTTTCAGAACGTGAAATTGGGGTTATTACAAGTTTCCCCCCAAAAATCTGCTCACCTACAATTAATGCTGCCATGAATCAGAAAATATGTACAAACATTGTTTTAAAATAACTCCAAAGGCAGTTTTCTGTGGGCAGTAGTACAGCAATGTTAATTGCATCAGTCGAATAGCACTGGCGTTTGTAAATTTAATGAGCCTAATTTGCATAGAAAGAAGGCGTGTTTGCCTCAATTAAAAAGAAATGCCTTAATTGAAATGACTCGATGAAACTTACTTGATTTAAATATGCACATAGTACATAACTGAGTTAAAGTGTGGGTGGTATGTGAATAATATTAACTTTTGCCTTGAAATATCACATGAGGAATGATGTTAGACTCAGTCAGTACATTTGCATCAATATTCTGATATTAACCTGTTTAAAAAAACCACCATGTAAACAGCAATTTCTGATTAGTGGTTAAAGTCATGCTTGAAGAAGGCACCAATCAAATTAAGACAGGTGGAGTGTTCTTATTTTAGTCGTATTATTATCATCAAAGTCCATTATAGACATGTACACAATCATTATTAACATTGTGTGGGATGTTATGCTTTTTATGTTTTATAATATGTAAAATGGGAACAGGAATATTCTAAAAGCAACTCATTTAACACCATAATTAGATATTGTCTTCAATATTGTCTCATTTAGAATAAAGCCAATAATTAGATTACTGCAGTCCATGTAAACATACTTAAATGTAGTGTCTATCTACTATTTAATTAATGTAAGTTTTACTACAAAATCTCTACATTTTACAAATATATGAAACTATAACTTAGTATGGCTGTGATTATCTACAGCTGAATCACAGCTATGCTAAAACAGAGTACAACATAACACATTCCCTCTTGTGTAAAATTACTTTGTTTAGATCATTCAATCATATAATAGTTATATTATATTAATATTGTGTATCACTTAAAGAAAATAATTTAACATTCCAAAAAAAGTTTACAGAGCTGCTTCCCTGAGGAAAGTCCCAGAAACAGCAGGTCAGAGGAGCTCCTGCTAACTGTCTGCTGGGAGCAGATTTAAATGCCAGAGAGAGTAAAGTGACACAGCAAATAAACTATTTCCCCACTGAGGTGATTTATTTCAGTGCCAGGTCTCCAGGGACGGACATAATTGAAAATGGCCGCATTATCCAGTTATCAGAGTAAATGTCTTATCCTGAAGTACCTTGTGTGTGCTCAGTGGTGTTTTGACTGGTCTTGTTGTCATCTTAAAAGAAAGTTATAGAAACCTTACACCACACTTTCCTCTGACAAAATCTCTTACATAAAACTATTTGAAGTATTATGTCTTTTTCTGCAAAGACTTTCCAAATGTACCTAAATAACACAGATGCATATCCCACAATAAACTTCCAGCTTTTAAAAGCAAGTTTATATGTCACCAAATCTGAAATATACTGACCATATACTGACCTAATAAAAAGTATGAGGGAAACAGGAAAGGGCATGACTTAACATAGGTGTTAAAGCCAGTACTGAACACAATCCTATTAGCTGCTTTTTGACTTTAGGGCAAGTCATATAAATATGCTAACAAAAAGAGACGTGTTTATCAGATTGAAAGATTCTGTTGGTGTGCCTTTATGACAATGCCTTCAACAATTAAAGGTGAACAATGCCTGTTGTGTGTTCATGAACTAGCCCCGCCCAATTACAGTGATGTCATAAGATGGAAATGTGATAGATATTAAAGAAAAAGAATGAATAGAAATTGCCAAAAAGAAAGATGATAAATAGTCTAATAGTCTAGGGCAAAAAATAAAACATAGTTTGTTTTAAAGTGGACCTCGGGGGGAAAACAATACAAAAGAATTATATAATCCCTTTAATCCTCTTAAGTCAATGTATTACATTTGGCTGATTCAAAATTTGAGCCCTCAGGTAATGTACAATCCAAAGAAACAGGAAAAGAATCAGGATGAGGAGACTCAAAGTCATTCAACTTTGTAACTCATAACAGAAAAAAACTGTTACACACACACACACACACACCAGCAAATTCATTTTGGATCAATTAAAACATGTATAACCATAAATCTGCACCAGATGTACCTGCCCCTAAATGTTAAATACTGACCTGTGATAGGTTACTGTACATCTCAATCAGAATGTGATTTGGCAAATCTGCTAATCTCAAGGTCATTCAACATATTTCATCCAGCATTAACACACCATCACATTTATATTTAGGACTGTATAAATCATGTACTTTAGACTTCCACACACAAAGCTGAGAGAAAAGCTTGTTAATTTTTCTTCTGTGTGCTGACAGGAAATAAACATGTCTGTACTGATATAGTTTTAAAATTACATACCACAATTGCAGACTGTTCCGTTCACCCACTAAAGCACTCACTCACTCAGACACACAAAAACGCTTTTGATAGACTGGCTGGACTGCTATCACAGACACACAAACATGTATACCTGTGGAGAAATGTGCTGCAAGGCTGTTTATTTCGCAGTTTGTACTAACACTTCTTTCCTCACACACACACACACAGACGAACAGGTACACAGTGATAAATATCCGTGACAAACTGTGTTAAGAGGCACTGTGTCATTGAACGGCACCAGGCTTGACTGAAGGAGAACTGGACGGCCGTCATACATATTCAACACCTTCGCATCACAAAGTAACTACTCTATCTTTCCCCTCACACGCATCAGCCATATGTGAGTGTGTGATGTGAAAAACGCACAGAAAAGGCCTGAGTGTGAAACATCTGTGTCAGTTGCCCCTGAGGTGCTGCATAAAAAGCAGATTTACATTAATTGTAGGCAGACTGTTGCTTCTGCTATACATCATCAGTTCAGGGAAATGTCAAAACTGACTTGTGAGGACATTTGAAGGGGTCTTGCCTGTTTCAAAGGCTCATAAATAGGCCAGATCAACTTTAGCTCTGAATCCAATAACATCAACAGGTTTCTGTGAGGGTCAGGTTAAGGGGTTAGAAAATATCATTACCTCTATATAAAACTCATCACATCTATAAGGCGTCACGAGTGATATTCTGAAAACAAAAGGTACAGGTGTGTGTGCCATGATTTATTTTTATGCTTTGTTTTAATTTAGTTGGTATAGTTTTCCACAATGAATCATGTACCATACAATACGATGACACATACTGTACATTTTACCATACAATGCACCATACCTAAAATAACACCAAAGATTTATTTTTCAAATTTAGATAAAGATATTGGAGTGCTTTCATGGACAGGGATATTACGATATAATTGTTCCTATGATGCTATATTTACAACAGTATTTTTTAAGTACCATCGCACAGGCAGCGCTACAGTAATTGTGTGGCATACAATCATACTACACATATCTATAATAAACACAATTTGCTGTACAGTACAGCATGCTGGTTGACTTTTGAACCCTCCCATCAAGTACAAAATGTGAACTGTGGTTCTTGTACATGTAAATCTGACACCCTTTCGGTCGAATTGGCCAGTTGATACTCTACAGTCTTAAAAATGAAACATTTTATAAAATCTGATAAAACTAAAACCAAAACCTCATTTCTGAAAATATGTTTAGTTTTAGCTTGTTCTTTGTTTACATTTAGGCATTTACAATTTTTTATTTTTTTTAAAAATTTTTAACATAAGTTTTTGGTTAACAATCTTGAACTGTATGTCTTCATAATACAGAGATTTTGATGAGGTGGAAAAACAGCAATGATGGAATGAAATACTGGAACTAAGGAATCACAGAGGAAAAACAATAACAAAGTAGGTCAAAACCTCAAATAAATGTGACTAAGGAATGGGGGGCTGTTAGTATGTAGATCTCAGCAGTGCCTCTGTAACAAACCCACTGTGTGTGTGTGTGTATGTGTGTGTTTATTGGGGTTTGTGTGTAATTGCTCTTATTCACACACAAGACAGGGTTTGCATTGTTACTGCATGGTCTTTTCTAGCAGGGTGGCAATTTGGTTAGCACTGACAATAATACTACATCAAAGTGCAGAATCAATTCCACAACAAAGGCTTTGTAGTATAAAACCAACAACAAGGGGAGACAGCCTGGGTGTTGTATGTGTCTGTGCTTAGAGAGTGCATCTGTGCGTTTGAATCTCTTAGTATTCAGTTTGTTTTACAAGCGTTTTTTTTTACTAGTAAATTCCTGTGTGCTGTTTGCGTGTGGCTTTTAAAGCTCTGATGGTCCGATCAATAGGAATTTAAGCGCACCATCAAAGGTGAAGAGGAACTTCGTTTAAAGTGACTGGAGCGTGTCCATGGTCTCGCTATACTGTGGAGGCTCTGGGGAGGGCATTAAGGGCAACAGAGTGCAACAGGATGCAAGTGTCAGACACACTAAGGCCGTGCTGGCATACAGCCACAATGCAGAGACAGCAAGAGAAAGAGGCAGAAAGAGGGAGAGAGAGGGAGGCAGGCAGAGAGAGGGAAAGTGGCAGAAAAGAGAGAAAGAGAGAGAGAAGGGCAGGCAGAGATAGAAAGAAAATGACTAAAAATACAGAAAATGGACAATGCAGTGCTTCACAGAAAATGGCAAAAGAACAAAATGAAAGTGACTGATCTTCGATTGATCTGTAAAGTATAACATGACCATGGCTTCACTATTTTTTTTAATGAAACAGCCATAACAGGTTACTGCTAAGAAAAACTAAAAAATGTCATTCATTGACATGAAAGGAGCCCAGAAGGAAATGTTACTGCACTTTCATACTTGGGCTGAATTCACTAAACACTTTCCATTCACACACAGTTCAGTGGCAACTTTATTTCAAACTGACTCCTTTAAATTTTAGACTTAACAAAATTCTAATAAAAATACAGCTTGTGGTCTCTTACTTTATACAGTACATGTGCATGTCTCTTGTGTGTCTTGCATGTTTTGCCTGTGTGTCTGTTGTGTGTTTAAGTCACAGAAACAGAGAATGAACTTTGTGTCACCCAGAAGTTTTTCACCAGAGCTGATCTTATTAAATGCTGTGCTGTACAAGCGGTTATAAATAAAACAAAGGCACACACAGTCACTGACTCCTTGATAGACAAACCCCCACCTCAGTTGGACTTTGAAATTTGTGTCAATAGTGATAAACATTTTACAAAGATTGTGGTATTAGAGATATCTTGTTTGCGTTTTATTTTTCTGAGTGAACAGAGGAAAGGGAAAAGAAAGAAATAGTCCAGGCATTCACATACAATTTCCTTTTTACAGTCTGTACTGTAAATGTTTACATTGGGCGTTCAATTAGGCTATTAAATGTTTAACTGTTTTTGTGTAATTCATTAATCTATTATTGTGATTCAAATTTTATTACTAACTTATGTCAAGACAATAAAAGACTGTACAAATACAATGTAGGCATCTTTCTGTGTGTTATAAGAACAATGTTTTAAGCTCTGGATGGGGTAGAGATGCAAAAGATCAAGGCCAAAAAAGTACAGTATATGGGGTAAAAAAAATGAAAGAGGAAAGTAGGGGCTGATGCAGGACGGCCAGAACTTTTCCCTAATAAATGTAAAGGCAAAATAATAGTGATTAATGTCTCTGTGATGGAGGCCAGTCAGACACTATATCTGACACAACTGCAGCCTGAGCTACTGTCAGATGGACAGATGTGCAGTCTGTACTTTACTGGGGACAGAGACTCAATGAATGTAGAAGAGAAGAAAAGAAGCAATTTATTAAGACAGAAATTGCATTACAGAACAAGTACAAATGTGTTGTCTGAAAAAAACTCATCAGTGATCAATGTGATCACTTACAGTAACAACAAATGTCCTTATATAATTACATTCATTTGACTTAAAAATGTTGCAGTACAGTATTTAAAGGTCTTAAGTGATTTACTAGAGTATAGGGTCCAATGTTTACAAAAGGTTGTATAACCGCCTGAAACACAACCAGTATGACATTACAAAGTTCAGGGGCTTTTGTTACAATCATATTATAATCAGCTTTGTTGTACTTTCTTGCCATATTGTACATTATATTGTCAATTTTATATTTATTATGTATTTAACTATTATTATCTTTATGCCAAGTTTTTGTTTATATACTCTTCAAACTAATTGTGCAGGTTTTGGAGCACGTCTGTTTTGTGTTTCACTACTTGTAGTATTTTTATACTACAATAACTCTTAACAGAGGTTTAATTTTAAACAGCCCAGGCATGTTGTACAGTAACAATTACTACTGTAATGGTGACATTTTTGCAGAAACTACAGGTGCCTTCCGTGAAACATGGAGAGTGAAATCCCCAGCGGGAATGTAAAATAAATCCCTAATTAGCCTGTGAATATGTTGGAGAAGTGAAATAAAAGCTCTGTGTTAATATTCATCAGGTTCTGTTAAATGATGATTCATTCATTATAAAACTGTTCCTAGCAGCTCACAGTGAGACGGAGATGAGCACTATTAATTATACTATCATAACGAGCCCAGGGCACAAACTAAAGCTGTTCTCATGAGAGATTTTGGAGATCAGAGCGAGATCAAATT
Organism: Yasuhikotakia modesta; assembly: GCA_036877545.1. Classification (NCBI taxonomy): domain Eukaryota; kingdom Metazoa; phylum Chordata; class Actinopteri; order Cypriniformes; family Botiidae; genus Yasuhikotakia; species Yasuhikotakia modesta. The sequence goes on along the minus strand of JBAJNP010000764.1, from coordinate 68,445 downwards.
TCCCAGAAACACACCTCAAGCTCAGAAAGACATTCAGAGACAGTGTCATGTACAGACAGCCTTATGCATACATAAGCTTCAATCTGTATTATCTCATACACTCATTATAAGGGTTCATTCATCTGGGGTTGTATGTAAGGGTTCTCTCATGTACTGTTGGACTTCAAGCTGAGAGCATTATAGCAGAGCTGAGAAAATAAAGCAAAAAGTTGCCCTTTGTATTACATTGTCTGTCTGCATATTATAGAAATTGATGAGAACCATGAACCATGATTTTTACCATGATGCAATTGGTCAGATGTAAACTCCTCATGTTTTATTATTGCTACAGTAACCATCTATTTTTTCAGTAGTCTTAGTTCTCCAGGCTTCAAGCATTCATCACATAATTTATTTGGTCTTAGCATTGCAATATTTAAGGTTTGGCTTGGTTTCCATCGTCTTGACTACAAACGTTTTAAAAGGTTATATTACAAACATTATTAATATGGCCCAACAAAAGTTCAGGAAGTTTCCAAAGACAAGATACACTGGCAAGTATACAGAAAGCACAAAATAATGTATAAGGTATAAACAAACATGAATACTTAATACATGATGTTTACTGTGGATTTAAACCTACTTGAACACTTAAGTCTCTAGAAAAAAATCGATGTCATTGCATTAGATAACAACTGCTCTAAACAAGGGCATTATTTTAACTTCACTATAATACATGTACATATAATACAAAAACTATAATACATTAGTACTTGTATACTATGTATAATACATTTTAGGTATCTGGCAAACCTTTTACAATAATTTCCATTTCCATGGTAAAAGCCATTTCTCTGATTGGTGCTTTGCTCTTCAGGAAAATGGATAGTGTAGCTCTACAGCTGTTAAACACATTCAAAAAGTTGAAACCATTTCTTGAGAAGCATTCATCACTGCTTAACAATCTCAGAGCTCATGCCAGGTCAGGTTCTGAAAGGCCGATACATTATTGTTAAAAATCAATTTCTCTATGGTCAAAACAAATGGGATGTTAACTTTGGGATCTCCGTTGCTGCGCTCTGTTGCTCCACTGGGTATGCTAACACAACACTTCCAACAGTTATTAATGCTGTGTGATATGTCTGCACGTTTTATTGCTTTTGGAGATACTGGTCTGTTAAATCCATTGCAATGCTGCAGATGTCATCAGATTCTAGGAAAAATCCTTATTATCAGAATCAGAATAGAAACAGGCAGTGAGAGGGACAGCCAGAAAGAGTCTAATATGACAGTCAAGGAGTGACACAGACACACATTTATTATTCCCTAAGTAGTATAGTAGAATGTAGATAAATGACTGAATAGAGAAACACAAAAAAAAACAGGCAATAAAATGACATGTTTTTGTCAGTTATGGTTATGGAAATGTGATCTCTGCATTTAAAGATAAATCAGTTACTGTAACTATTAGTTACTTTTTAATGCCTATACCAACAGAGGAGTCCATGCCATCCAGCTAAATCCTGAACCGCTGGGCACCACACACACTGAACATCTGTTTATCCACTGTGTATATGTGTAAAGCAAAGGAGAAGATGGTGGACAGATTACAATAGAAAAATGGAGACACAGGGCAGAGATAAACAGTCAGGATGGGAAAGTTAGAAAGTAAAAGTGTGTCCTTCTTTAATGACAGAATGTGTTGGAATTCAACCTCCATTGGCATGGCAATACTGACAAGAGGGCACCAAGACCTCATTGAACGGACCCCCCTGAGCATCAAATCAATGGCTGAGCACTGATAGATAAAAAGCACAGAGAATGACGAGGAAAAGAAGTAAAAGCACAAAGTGAACAGCAGGGGAAGGTTAACTATTGCCCTGTCAACTAAACCGGAGATAGTGAGTTTCAGGCCCTCTGTTTTAACGGACGGCCTGTTCCAGGATAAACTGTGAAAAGAAAAACAGCACTGGCGAACATGTAATTTATCCAGTAATAGCAGCCAATTAGATGCTGCTTTCTTAGTGGTTGGCAAGGTAGCCAATCAGAGTGAAATTGCCCTGACAAAGATTCAAGTGAGGGGTGTTGCCTTCATCACAAAGAAAAACTACATCTTACTTTATTACGTACAGTAATGATAACTGAAGAACAGACTGTGCTGACCCTGGAGCACCATGACACTATGTGAGCGTGTTTTTTGGGTTGCCCACATCACAACTACAAAGTGTTCCTAGTATAGATGATTAATTGGCCAATGGCTGTACTAATGCCAGGCAGTGACTCACTGGGTCTTAGTCTATGAACGGTCGCAAATAAGTATCAATGAAGCCCACAAACATTGTGGAAGTTACAGAGAAAGAGACTGTATGCTAAAAAAGCACAGCTGAGTAGCACAAAGTTTTTTCTCTCCATGTAAAAATTAATGAACCACTATCAAGGCTTTATATTAAGTAATAGTAAATGAAGCAGCAGTTAAAGTTCAGCAGTGTTTTATTTATAGTCAATGTATGGGAGTTTTATTTCTTTAGATCTCACATACAGTAATTGAAACAACTGCTATGTTTAGGTGCAACCTAATAATGTGCAACCTGACAATTAAAATACTTAACAAAAAACAAAAACAATTTCTTGAAAATCTCTCTCTTCAAAATCTGTGTATTTATGTAATCATGATCAGTGTCACAAAAAAATATAAATTACTTTAAAATTGGTGTATAAAAATAAAGACAGACAGCAACTCAAACACAAACGTGAACTTGTGTAAAAATTGATAGATACCACTTAGTTTGTTACACTGTAGGCAGAAGCACAGCTATTGAATTCTAATGATCTTTCAAACACTTTCACTGTTTAGCTTTACACTAAGTACCGCAACACGCTATTGGACAGAAACAAGGGATGATTCAAATAAAGTATTAACAAGTCTGCAAGTGCAACAAACAGCAAGACCTACAATTAGAGAAGCTGTTCCTGTCTTGTTTACAAGCTTGTAGAGATCACGCATACAACTTGTAAAGCTGCCAGTTTGTTGAGGCTCAGGGTGTGTAACACCTGCGGTAAGGCACTGGTGTTTCAACCTGATACAGCATCACTCCAGCTTAGTTTGCATTATATTACTGCTGAAATGCTTTGTTTAGCTTAACTGGTTTAGCAACAGCAAGGTAGTGGGTTTAATGCCAATAGGTTCATTGCACTGTAAGTTTAAAAAACTATACATTTTATGCATTTGTCTGCCAAATGCATACATGCACAAAATGTTGATAATGTTTTCTATCTCGCCCTGTCTGTCATTCTCTCTTTATTGTTTTTTCCATTGTTTCCTTTTAAAGTCCAGTCTCTGAACTTCTGCTGCCTATTTCTCTATCACGCACTTATTCTCTCCTGCTTCTTACACTGATAAGTTTCTCTGCAAATTAGAAGCAAGTTAATCACACACACACACACACACACACACACACACACACACACACACACACACACACACACATCAGCTTCTAGAGGAAAGCATGTTCAGACACTTTAGATCAAACAAACATGTACTAAATATTTGCGCAAACGCAAGGCTAAATTTATTGCTTTTGACTGACTGAAGTCTTTGATGACACACACACAAACACACAGTACCTCAGAGGCCTGCCATAGAAATTAGACATTGATTTGTAATTAGAGGTATTCGGTCATAAAATCTGTGTACTAATTACAGAAAGTAAACTTAATGACAAACATTTACATATTCTTCTTGTGAGCTGCCTGCTCCACCAACAGGCATTAATCCCAGCCTGCATCCACTGAAACAGAATGTAAAATTAACATTGCTAGATATATCAACATTAGGGTCACAGTATTATGAACCCACAACCTTACAGTGGAACTAGCTCAAGTGATACGCTGGTTCAGTTTATTAAGAAAAGAGTGAGTTAAACTCACATCTGAATGTATTTTATTAGAGAAATATTTCTTTGTAGTCACAAAGTCTGGTTATCTAGTTACTGTATAAGCACTGTGGGACCCCAAATATTTAAAAAGGACAAAACTGTGCTACCCAACTGTGAAATGTGACCCACTGGAGAGCGAATCCATTTACTTGTGCAATCCACTGCGAGTGTAGCGCACACAGCACGCATCAGAAACCGATTCACGCTGCACTAACACTGTTTCACACAAGTAAACACTGTGAATCAAAAACCAGAAAGAGTTCAAACACTTTATGGTCCATTTTTGTAGTTTGAAGGGTTTGTGTTATTTCTTTTTATATAAAAAACTACTTTTTTCAGTTTATAAAAAACAGAGAAAAAAGTGAGCAGTTGCAGCCCAATGGTTTTAGAGTCAGACTAGTAACCCAAAGGGCACAGGTTTGATTCCCAAAGACGACGGCAGGAAATGACACAATTTAGCAAGGCAAGAAATCAGGGTTACCATACCTTGATAAATATGTCACTTTCACTTAACTTTGTTATATAATGCAAAGACATTCATACATTTTTAGGTGCTTAATAAGCTCCCAGACAACAGAATCTTGTCATAGTTTGCATATACTGACATATATATACATATACACATGGCTGAGGTAGACACAGCACTGCGATGACCACAGAACATTAAAAATAGTGCTTTAGGTCAAATTGATTACCAGCCCACCTTTAACATGACTGACACTTTCCACAGTACAACAACCATTATAGTTCACATTTCAAATGCCAAAATTGGCCATCAGAGCTGAGAAGAGAAACATATGGCAACACCCAGTGTAACAAGTTTACACACACTCCCTAATCCATTTCTCTAGGATAACAGGAAACTTAAAATGCTGCTGAGGTGACGTAAATTGTTTCTGACAAAGCCAGTACCGAGGGATGCCTTTGCTTCATCTTTTTTCTGTTTCCACTTCCTTCTGTAACCTTCTCTCTCCTCCTCAGTCTCTGTCATTCTCTTTCTCTGTCTCTCTCTCTCTTCCTGTCACTCTCTGTCTCTCTCTCTGTAAACCATCTGTTGCTCCCTGTAACGGCTTTCCACTTTCAAGCTCCTGCTTGTCTTGAAGAAGATTGCTTTATCCACAGGTCCCAGATAAAGTAAATTGCCTTTGTCTGCTTTTGAATGCATAGCATGAGAGACCCTGGTGGGAAATATGATCAGAACCACGAGCAGAAGCAACACATGCAGATATCCAGACACACACGCACATCTGCGGCTAATATGCGTGCAAGCGTGACGGCACCACGCTGGGTCCATTTTAATCAGCGGTTCAATATGATGCCCCAATCATAATATAGCTCACAGCAGGAACCAGCAAACATGCACACAGGTGTTTAAAATGCCTTTGATTGGAAAAGTGGATCAGTAATGAAAATGAGGTAGAAGTTCTTTGACATAAATTAAAGTCCTCAGAGGACTATGAACGAAATGGACAGAAGTGTTTCCTGTTTTATTGCAAATTAACCATAACGGGGGGAATTCTCTCAGAGTGAATCGCACCCACCGGCAGCATCATTTATTTGTATGCGCTTCCTTTATTAGCATCAAGGAATTATGTAAATGGGCAACAGTGCAAACACCCGAAAAATTAGTGCAGAACACAATTTGCACCCTGCAATTAGCCATCCTGCAGCCCTGTGGTGACCCACCCTGCAGGCTCGGTGGCGGAAGGTTCAGCAGACTACCAGGATCTGACATAATTTGCATTGAATTTAAAACATCCTCCCCATTACAATCCAAGCACCGGAATATGCACTTAATGCAACCTTAATGCAAAGTGCTGGACTGCATGCTGCGTCTGAATATAATTCACTTCTTCATTTTGAGCATCATTTGGCTTCCGTGATCATTTAAAGAGCAACAGTCTGTCTGCTTGCCACAGATGGTGATAGTACAGAGCTAACTGTACCAGGCAAATATGAGCTTAATTAATAGCTGTAAATATATATATACACACACAAGTTAATTTATATATTAAGAAAGTATGTGGCTTCATTTGAAAACATGACATTGTGCTATCCAGCAAATTATATTAAACTGAACTGTGGGTGGTTAGCGATTAAATCACAAAGTGATTGAAAAAAAGCTGAAAAAACGTTTGTGAAAGACTGTTTAATGAATTCACCCCTTGTGCCTAATGCAATCACAGTAAACATTTCTACACATTTTCTATAGCAGTAAAGCATTTGTCTTAACACAAATAAAAATGCTCAAACATGCATCAGTTCTGCTCCAATGCCAACTGTGAATGGATCTCATGAGCAGTCTTGAATATGAATAACTGAAGCACTTCATTCCAGATGGTGAATACTCGACTCTTTGTCCTGAGGGTTACATATGGTTTGCTCAAGACGACCAGCCTGTTTGCTGCACCTTTCAATTGTGCTAAAATGTGATTGGTCCAATCATCCCCTGTGGTACTGTTCACCCGCACTGAAATAGAGCAGCGTGTCGTATAAGGTCTGTGTCTTCTGACCATCCATGGTGAATTATCTGAACATTACGACACTAATAACAGTAGAGAGCTAATGGAGACAGATGAGGAACCAGTTAGCTGATGAAAATAGTTTCGTGTAACGTTTTAACGATACAAAACGTCTCCATCCCAAGTTAATAATATGTCTCAGGGGCACAAAGAAAAATAGTTAACCTTACATTTTAAACACTGCCTATGTCTTGTGGTTTTCCTAGAGTGAAAATGAATAATAAGGGCTGCATTATGAGGTAAGCGCTTTAAATTACACATAACAGTTTTTGATTCCCAGGCTCTCATCATGGAGGTCACAAAGCTCCTGCGTGGAAGCGGCTACGTTGAGCAAATGTTTTCTGGATGTTTGTCAATAACAGTATAAAAACAGAACTGGGATTTTCACTCACAAGGTGAATTCACCCACAAGGATTTTCACAGGCTTTGTCCCAGTTGTAATGCAATAGGGGTTGAATACAAATAAGTGCAATTTCAGTTTCTGTTGTTTTTTGTAAATATTTTACATCAATTTTACATCAATACTTACATTACATGTATTACATTTACATTTGACAAATTATTTTATCTAAAGCAACTGTACATTCAGCTGAAACATGTTGTCATTATGTGTGTTTAATGGGAATTGAAATAGCATTTGCTGTGAACACAATGAACAAGAACACAGGAATATCAGTTGCAAATATTAAGTGTTAAAATAACACTCAAAATGGCAGTTTATCATGTGTCACACTAAGGACAAAATCTCAAACACTAAGGACAATTTTGTGCTTTTCAATACAGTTAAAAGGCCATAGCAGCCAGTGAAGTTTCTGAGGCAGGCGTGTGGTATCAGCACTCGTCTCAGGAAAGGTTTGTGATTATTAAGACAAATCTTGTCCATTAGCACCGTTATTTTAGCATGTGGAGGGTGAAACTGCGAGATTGATTCATGGGCTTCACAGTGCACAGATCTGTGGAAAAAACTCATGGGGCGACTCATTGTTTATTAAAGTTAAATTAACACACATAGTGGTTTGGCCCAACAGAATGTGTCTGGAGTGCTTGAATTTATCTGACTGCTTGGCTGGTATGTTTTGCTGTGTGAAACCAGGGCAATGGTAAAAATGGGGGATTATATATGATGAATATATATGATGAATATATATGATGAGCGTGCATAAAATCAAGGTCTAATAAACACATTTTTGAGAGCAGCTCACCATTTGTTTAGCTCACCAAAAAACTGCCCATGTGTGATTAATTTAACTGTGCTCTGGTCCGGTTGAAGAGATGGGCTCAGGTGCAGGTCTCAGGTGCAGGTTGTATACCAAAGTATACAACAGCTATGTTGTTAGCTATGCTGCTAGCTGTGTGTGCTACCATCATCAGTACAAACAACAAAAATATTTTATTACTACTTGGATAGTACATTTTCCAATTTAATTAATTTAAGGCTTGTAACAGGTCTGGTTCTTACCTTGGTAAAAAAATTCCTGTATTAAGTCAACTGTCTCCTTAATGATCGTATGTGCTATCAAGTGAAAAATGCTACAGTGCATAAATGATAAATGTATTAGGCAGTGTATTAGCAAAAGTGTGTTTCTTAATCAGGACAGCCATAGGAAAAAGTCTGATGCTAACATTCCTTGCTAAACAAAAAAGTACAGTGAACCTGACCGAGCTGGTGTACTGGTCTTAGCTAGTCGGTCTTATTGGACTTGCTGGTAGTGGATTGGTCCAAACTGGTTTACATGTCCATTCAGCAGACACTTTTATCCTATTAACTATTTTGTATAGTTACAATGTGAGGAGAACACAGAACTAAAAAAATTACAATAAACATCAGCAATAGTTTGACCAACATAGATACATTTTTTCTGAACATACAATATTCCAATGCTAGATGTGGTGCCTGTTGGGAGAGAGTTTATGGTTCTTAGGTAGTTTTAATTTAAGCTTGTCCAGGTGCTCTACCAGTTTGTCCCATCTGGTGTTCAACTGGTTTAGCTGGTCTCCCAACAGCTGTTGTCAAGTACTCACTGCCATTCTAAAACAAGCAAACTAAACCTGAACATCCATAAACTGTTTTTCAATGCAATCTTATATCTTTATGTTGATATTTAAGAATAGGCACTTAAAGTTATTACATACTTTTAAAAGTAATGAAGGTTTTAAATCTATGTCTCAAATATGGGGAATAGAGGGGACATAACATAACTAAACCACTATCAAGTACACAAGGTGTTTGTCTTATATTTTTAGTTTTTATAAATAAATAATATTACATATGACTTATTCACAGAGCCACTTTATCTTGTTGTCATAGCGATCAGTTTTATTTTTCAGTCAGCCATGCATAAGGATCAACAATCAAATTGCGTGACTGCCACTGCTGTGTATGAACCCTTTTGCTTTAAAACACCCTGCCCCGCTCCAGGTGAACAAGGGTTCCTGCGTCTGTGAGTTGCCTGTGGCGGTGCTCTTTCAGCAATAAAAGTGAAGGCTGAACTCTTGTTCAAACTCAATATTGCACTAACCTTTTCACACAAACAAACCCTGTCAGTGTGACAGGCAGACTGAACAAAGTTACTCTGCACAGAACATCCTGTACAGCTTTCAAAACCCGCTGACTACACACAGACCCCAAAACTTGTTTTATTTGTCTCTACCTTCTCTGTTTCTGTATATCATTTGTTCATTTTATTCTTATTGGTGTGATGTAATCTTTAGGCCCTCCCACTCTCTCTGACTTTCTGACAGTAGCTGCTATTCTCCTGTAACAGTTTCATAAATGGCAGGTGAGAGGTTTCTCACTAAAGGTAATAGCTCGGCTAATCAAATTTCCCCCACTGAGAAAAAAACGAGAGAATGTAATAAAGGAAAAAAGATGGGAGATGGAGATCGACCTGGTGTTCGTCCACACAAAGGCTTTGTCCCTCTATCCATATGAAGAGAATGAAGAAATGAAAGAGAATATTGAAAAAAGGCAGGAACTGGTCACACATACTGATACAAACTGATCCAGCAGGAGTAATGAGAATAAGAGAAGAAATGAGAAATATAAGAGAGAAGGACAATGCTGTACATATCTATAAAATGTAGAAAGAAAATAATACTTCAGTAATGACAGATGAGCCAGAGGAATATGCACCATACGCAGAAATCTCACCAGGCTTCTTTTGTTTTCTTAAGAAGTGCCTACGCCAGCTGGAGAGATTAGAGTCTGGGTCAATCTCAAAAGACCTAGATTAAAGCTAACATGCTTTTATTTAGTCCTAAACTCCAGGTTTTAGATTAGTGCCAGACTGGATTAAGCAGAAATTTGTCATGTGACAAGGCTAGGGAATCCTTATTACAAAGGCAGCTGGGTAACTCGATTAATATTCCATTCAATATCACAATATTGAGATAAGGGAAAGCAACTTTATATTTGTCTAATGTCAGTTTTATTAGAGTTTTGTCATGTGAAAATTGAGGCACATACTGTAAAAACAAGAAAACACAATTTTAAAATATTAATTTAAATATTAATTTAAAATATTGTATTAAATAACACAATTATAAGTTTTACTCTACTATCATCATTCTTTATAGTGAAAAACTAAAAACATGTCTAAAAACAAAAAATACAAAAAAGGGAAGAATCCACAGATTTGAGGGTGATCTAAGAGATTTTACTTGGAATGTATCATTGTGAATCTATTTATATCACTGCCTGTGTTTTAGCCCATGGCCTCAGATTCCCTCCTCAACATTTGTACAGCCCTTTTATGATAGTTCTTAAGGGATCTTGGATTCCCCCAAATACACTTTAATAAGTATTTTATTGATACAGCTGTCCAAACATATAAAAAACAAACCAGAAAAGCAGCGTTATTAATGTTTTAGGATGCTGTTGTTTATACTGTTTGCTAAGCTGCGGTTTTTAAAAGTATCCGAGGAAATTCAGAGATTCAAAGGATGTGTTTACACCTGGAATTAAAATCTCTCTCGGGTGGATTTTACAAGTTTAGATTAAGTGGTTAGACTGTTCACACCTGTTAGTACCACACTGGTGCTGTTTAAGCCAGTAACATTGGTCCCAAATGCAGCTCTTGTGACCACCTGTTAAGTGGTTACTACACAGAATCATTTCATGACTACCTTCATCACTTGCTACATTAGAGTCCAAATGCATGCTTATATGTACAACTCATAAGAGTTGTACAAGATGCATGGCACTTTGCAAAAGGCTTGTTTAGTGTTTATGTTTTTGCTTCCGCATTGAGTTTGACAGCACTGGGATTAATCTTTCAAGTTTACAGAGCTCCACCAAACTGCATGTAATGCGTAAAATTACACCTGTCAATGCAGAGCCCAGTTCATTAATGCTATTTCCAGATCTGTGGAGAAATGCGATTATGAGCTTGATGACACACAAAGACTGCAAATCTGCACTTAATTATGGCCACTGTGTTTTCTCTTCTGCATCTATCAACACAGATTCCCATTTTCCAGATTAATTTCAGCATGCAAATAAGATTCGGACAGAACAGCTTTTAGGCCCTCTTGGATGACTGATTTGATATTCTTGTACTAATAGGAGAGGAAATAAATGTTGTTAACTATTTCCTTGCAGGCAATTTTAAAATGTGTAAAAGAAATGCCTTTTTTTACCTCACTGCTTTTTAAACAATGTTACATTGGTCCTATCTTGGCAGAGATGTTTAAATATCCAGTGTATATGTATTTTAGATTTGCTTTTGGTTTCTAACAACTTCAAAGTAACTTCCAAGCCACCCTCTAAAGTCCATCACACAGTATTAAAATCCTTCTTTTAATATCTCTGCTGATGTGCAAGTCTCGTTATTCTAATCCCAGTATTAATATCTGAATATTAAGTCAGAGAAAGTCTTAAGGCAACTTGTGGGCTCTATTTAAAATCATATTCAACATAGAGGCTAATACAAAATCGTATTTAGACACTTAAGTCACACTAAAATGTATGAAATTCATTGCATAGATACTTGACAAGTAACTTGTGCTAGACAAATGTTACACTTCAGAGACATTCTTTAATTTAACCTGCTGACCACAAGGAAAAGTATATGTATACAGTATATGTATACAGAAAGTATACATATCTGTATACTTTACATATTCTCATGCAAAAACAGAGCCAGTTTCACAGATAACTTACTGAACTGACCTCAATCCATAGCTGGACTCCTTACGGCGGCAATGCAGGGTCACAACCCTGTGACCTTCTGTTCTCACATCCTGACTAACCATCCAGAGCGCGGGGTTACTGGGTCGGGCTCCGAGGAACGCCACACCATCTTTCAACTTCACCCTGCAGACAATATTTTTACATTAACACGATAACACAATGAAATAACTATGAACAATACTATAACATTTACTATTTTTGTTTCAAGTCCATTTTGGCATTTATTAATACATTTTCACATTTCAAGTATAAATTAACATTAACAATGTACTATGTACGTATATTGACCACTCTAGTTCTGTGTTGTTCTGTGTCGTACTGTGTAGCACCTTGGTCCTGGAAAAACATTATTTTGTTTATGAAATGGCAATAAACTCCACTTTGATGAACAAACATTAACTATGAAGTACATTAATAATCTAACATTAAACTAGATTTTGAAATGGTGGAACCAATTGGTATTTGTTGTTACTTTACAATAGCTAATGCAATCACTAATGTTAACTAATTAGACCTCATTGTCAAATGCTACCATTTTTACATTAAATAACCAGATTAAATCAGAAAAGCAAAGAATAACTATAAATCTGGCCTCTGCTCAAGTCTGTCATCTCAGTGGGAAACATCTTGTTTTATGCAAATTGGTGATTCATTGGTGCATCGGTTTGTTATTCACATTACTACTAATATATGATGTTCTGTACAAAAAGAGTAAGTTAAAATAAGTTGATTAAAACATACCTCTAATATTGTACACTCTGTACAAATGCTGTTGCCTCCACAATAACAACATAAGTACTTTCAAGTACTCCAATCTGACCATTTACACACTGCAAATACAAACAATTTTAAACCACATTAGGATTTGGCTTGGATCAGGTTTGCAAAGTATCAGATGTGTGGTTTTGCTGTTTAGAGAACAAAAACAGATTCGAGTCAGACCCACAAAAATGTGATTTTAACCATCCACCTATTGGCAGAAACTATCAAAGCAACCACCCACATCTGCTGTCACCCTGTGGGGTAGGAAATATAACAAAAACAAATGAAACAAAACCACAGGGCAGTATCAGGTAAGATCAACACTCTCTAGTCATTTAAATAAGCACCTCTGACATCGCTGAGCATTCATTGGTTGAACTCCAGCTAATCCTAATGTGCATGAGGGCTATGAGGGCTACCATTTAATACCCCAGTTAGGGCATCTGTGTAGCTATTACCCTCCATTTTCCATTGACATCGCATTTGCTCATGCCAGGAGATTACCATAATAGTGCACTACTTAAATGTCAACTCCACAGACCACTCTCCACACGACCTGTAGTTTACTGCTATCAATCTGACCATTACGCTAAATACTAGATTTATATAGAGCTGAGTGAGTTCTGCAACTATTTGAGTACTTCAGTCTCTTTCCTCTATGGCCTGCACTTGACCTACTGGATAATAATTCACATTTCTATTGAGCTTCCCTTTTAACCAGGTACCTGATTAAAAACCATTGTAAGCTTTGATTTTTGCTGGCTCCAAAAGGCTCTCGTAGTTAAGTGCAGCCCAGTGGCTGTTTCATACCTTCCACTTATGCTGTGGATAATCCACTCACATCTATACAGAGCTAATATACAGACTGGAGAATAAGGGGCTTGGTACAAGCACTAGAAATACCATTGACTGCTTCAATGAGACGCTATTATGTTCAAAAATTCAGATTTTACACTGGATAGCACAGCTGGCACTTTCCAAGAATAGCTCACATTGTACATTTATGCATTTGACTTTTTGCAAGAGACTTTTATCCAGAGTGATTTCAGACACGTTTATATGAGGGGTTATAAGAGGGTTTTTGCTGGGAGTTGAACCCATGATCTTTGTGTTGCCAGCACAACATTAATGCAGCCCTTTTTTGGTAACAGGGTTGCAATAATATAACTAATACACACATAACAAATATACCTGCCAGACTTGTTTACACATTTTATTTTTGGTATTTGAAATAAACTTATAAAATAGGAAAAGCAAATTAGCTATGGTTAATTAAATAGCATTTTAATGTGATTCCATTATTTTAAAAGTTGGATACAGCAGGACAAACAGTTGATAACAGTGCGGGAAAAAAATCATTTGATCCCCTGCTGAGTTTGCATTTTTGCCCACTGGCAAAATAATGATCAGTCTATAATTTGAATTGTGGGTTTATTTAAACAGTGAGAGACAGAATAACAACCAAAAAATCCAGGAAAAGACATTTTAAAAAGTTATAAATTGATTTGCATTTTTAATGAGTGAAACAAGTATTTGATCCCCTATCAATCAGCAACATTTCTGCCCCCCAGGTGTCTGTTATACAGGTAATGAGATTAGGAGCACTAAGTGCTACAAAAAGGGTACAAACGTACAAAAGGGCAAATAATGCTTAAAGAAATGAATGACACCAAATAAGGTTAAGATGTCAAATACAGTCGTCACAAAACCACCAGGCCCAATTCAATTTACACCCCAAATGGAACTCTAGACAGCACACATTTAAATACCTACATTTGTTATGCAGCTTTGAGAAGGGGTCTATATCAAATAACAGAATCCAATATCTGAACCCACACCAAAAGTACTAAAGAATAATAGTCTGACAGAAAGAGCAACAGTGGAGAAAAGGGACAGAATTTAGGCCAATTCACACAGACAAGCTAGCGTGTCAACAGTAATGAAAGTAAGAAGTGGACCTGAGGTTGAATAGATTCCATTCTCTCCAAGCCCTGACTCGCTCAGGGCCAACAGAGGCAGCATGGGTAGCAGGTACCGGCCATTCAGCAGACCACAGGCCAGTAATAGGATGACAAATGAGTGGCAACGGCCAATCAAAAGGCTCGGTTGGGGGTGGGCCTACATTAGCATGAGACAGGGGCCCATAATTGACCCAGGAGGGATAGCAGATGGAGAGCCACCCGAAACGAAAGCGGTTTAGCTTGGTCACACATCTCTCATTACTAGTTTCCTCTGATCCATGTAGACCGGCCCTTTGATTCATAATTGGTCTCACCATTAGATGTCAACCTGTGTTTATGCAAGCACACAGTAGTTCATTACATTTGTTAAGGCTGTTCTGTGAACAGAGGCGAACAGATGTACAATAATGATCTGAGGGATGGGGTGGCAGATCTGAGAACAGCTGCAGACAGACAATTGTACAGTATATTGGAAATAGATGGGATATAGGTGCAAGCATGCATGTCTTGGTATAGTTTTATAGTTTGTTAACATTTGACTTTAATTTCATGGCTAAAGGAACAAGGGCACTGTCCCCAAATCGGTTGTTGGGCTTGGACCAACATGCTGAAACTTCAAGGGGTGGCAGATTGTGGTGTCACAGTAGATCAACTCATTATGAGTGTAACATATTCTCCACAGAAGCATAATGTACCTGTGGCTAAACCAAAGCATGCATCTGATGTTCCCTGCATACTCCAGTACTCAGTAAGAATGCATCTGCAGCAGATGTACAATATAACCACATTAGAACAACAGACAGTTAAAGAATGCTGCAATATAACAGATATGTTATATTGTCAGTCTAGATACAAGAGCTGATTACATTGGCATGGGTGATACAATAATGCTTATTGAATGGGGATTGTACTGTAAACAACAGCACACAGACCATTTCTAGGTTTGAAATGGGACATTAACAGGCTAAACTGCACAGCGTTAGGTAATATTATGTTCTATGACTTTTATAAAGCAAAAAAATGAATACTGCAGATATATTATGGCACTTAGAAGAGTGGGTGGTGGGAAATTTATCCATTTCTGTGGCAGCATACATCATATGTCACCTAAGTAAAGGCAATATAGTTGAATGTTATGTAACCAATATGATGCTGTTGATTCTTGTTAACGGTACTAAACCAACTAATGTCAATTAAGTAAAAAATGTTGGTTTAATTAATTTATCACATTTCACACAAGATTTAGATAAAACACTAATTTGTTCATTAACTCAGAAAACTAGCTTGCTAATAACATGTTCTAATCAGGGTGATTAAGTGACAAGCAGCAAATGTAAACTGGACAACAATGTCAATTTTTTATCTAGAAAAAAAGCAGATGCTTTTATCCAATACAACTTACAGTGAAACCAAAGAACACATTTTTTTAATTAACATTTGGATTCCCTGGGATTGAACCCATAACCTTTACCCTGCTAATGCAATGCTCTACCAGTTGAGCTACAGGAACACCATTATTTATCATTTAAATATCTTAAGAAAGCTTTTATTACTCAACACAGAAAACCATCTTGTCAGTTCAGAAAATGTGCAACAAATCAAAAAATAAAATAATCACACTTACCCATATGATTGAACACAACCACTCCAAAAATTTGTACTCCAACAGGTTTTTATTTATTCACAATTGAAATCTTATTAATAATCCTGTGAATGTTAAAGCCAATTCAGGGAAGACTGTGTGTTGATGCCAGAAATCTCATCAACCACACCTGCTAAATTTATCCTGCTAACTTAAGAGGAAATATAATAAAACACTCAATTGCAGCAGTGCTCAATCCTACTAAAGGACAGCTGGCCTTCACAAGAGACACACATGAACCAGCTAATCAAAATCTTTGGGTTCTTTTAAAATCTAACACCAGGTGGACCTGCAGGGCAGATTTTAGCACTCTGGTCTATTTCAACACCTCAGAATTCTATACCTACACTGAAAACAAGATCTTAGGATAGCTTGAAATCTTCTAAAAGTTAGTAGTGTTAACTGAAGGCTTGCTTAACATTTTCCCATCCCACCATTAACAGACAAAATCACTTGTGGTGGGTCTTGAAGAATGCCCAGGACCTTCTTACATAACCTTTCAATAGCACAAAAGGTTCTTAGTAGTGGAAAAAGCTTCTACAGAAAAAGTGGTAAGAAGTTGTTCCTAAAAGTTTCCTTGGGGAACCAAAATCTGTTCGTCTGTGTCTGTGTAGAGTCTTTGTTAGTGCCTTTTATTTGTATACACATTTATAATAAGTAAATTAGTACAAATGAGTTCTAGTGTATATTTTTCAGACACCTTTATCCAAAGCAACTTACAGTGATTTCAACATATACATTTTATCAGTACTTGTGTACCCTGGGGTCAAACCCATAACCTATGTGTTGCAAACACAATGCTCCACCAGTTGAGCTACAGAAATAAGTTGTTTTAGTTGTATAACAGTGAGTCAAATGTTTGCCCACATTATGTTAAATCAATTCATGGTACTTTAATGTTTCATCTCTGTTTTATCTTCTATTATGCAGGATTTGGCATTAGTTCTGTAACTCAACTGGTCAAGTGTTGCGCTAGCAATGCCAAGGTCACGGGTTCAACTCCCAGTGTACACACATATATCATCTAGTTTAAATGCATTGTAAGCCATTTTAGTTAAAATCGACAGCCAAATGCATACATTCAGAACGAAAAAGCTTCTACTCCAAAGTGTAAAAACCCACTTGAAATTTCCACATTAACAGTCACACTCCTAATACACACAGAATAAAATGGCCATTAATTAACAGGAAAATGAATCAGTGCTGTTTGTACATGCAGCTGAAACATCTGATTGCCATTTGTTTGTGTTTCTCAGTGTGAACAAAAGCCAACAGAAGGCTGCCCCTCATAGAATTAATAATGTTTCACCGATTTGTGCTCCTCTCTCTGGTGAATTCTTCCATACATAATGATGAGATAAGTGCAATGGGAAGTTACTCCCTAGATAGCAGTATGAGAAAATAAAAACACCAGCATAAAATTCAATAAGTCTCACGTCTGAGCGCTCACGGAAGCCCCCCTCGGTCCCCCGCCTGCCAGTGAGACTGCATACAGACACATACATCTCTTGTCAGTGATTCACTTAGTTATAAAACACACAGGCACAGTCAGTCTAAAATAGATTATCAGTCCACAATAGAAAAGATCCCATCAATGAAAACATACGCAGTGGCCCCCAAATTATTGGTTTAAGGCAGACAGCAGTGGTGGAAAACGCATGGAGGGATATTTATTTTTTTTGGTGTCACAGAATTGCTGTTTTGTCTGTAACTCAAGCAAGAACTGCCTGTGCAAGATATTGTTCACAAGAGGCAATTTGCACCTTCTGTAATGAACTGTGTGTATGTATTTCAGGCTTTGAGTGGGAGAGGTTGGTTGTACATTCAGTTCTGATATATGTTGAGATCTAACAGCAATATGATCTTTTCATTTCCCAAAAAGTATTACGAATTTTGCTGTGATTGTTTAGGCTTGGAGAAAATGTTACAGACAGAAAATGTTTTGATGTTAATTGTTTCATTCTTTTGAAACAAGCAATGTTGAAAAATTATTTATTAACCTACCAGAGCTGAAATTGCCATAAACATCAGTGAACTGAAACTCAACAGTTTTTTAGAAACTTAACTGTTGTTTAGCTCACTTGATGCATCCTGTAGATACTGTACAGTACATATGAAAATATTACATACATTTGCACAGTCAATAAACCGATTACACATGTAACCTTCAAACTTCATGCTAGTCAGAATGTGCAAATCATGTGAATATGTTTCTTTAACAATGTGCTAACTGTAAATCATGAACAGTTATATGTTGAGTGCTATTAGCCTTTATTACAAATTCAACTCAAGATAGACATTGCTTCTACATAAATATAATGTACCCGTGTTCATGCAACCAAACTATTTCACGAAACTAAAAAAATTGCCCTAAAACTAGGAAACTCAGTGACAAATCTCCACAGACTCACAACAGCACGAGGACCCCCACAGACTCTTGTTGGGTCAGACAGAGAGACGGTAGTTTGGCAGACAGCGGTGACATCTGTGAAATCCAGCAGAGGGGCAACAAGGGTTGACAGAGGACGATAACTGCCGTAAGATTATCCTTTGTGCTTATCACTGTTCTGTCTATGGAAAAGTGTCTCTGTAGTTTTTATCTTTTGCTGAGGGTGAATGTTTTATTGCGTGTGTATGTTGATTTGGGAATAAAACACCTTACATTTGCCAAGAAACGCAAAGGCACTATGGAGGTGTGTGTGTGTTCTCTGAGTTCCCAGGGTGTGACTCCATAGCCTGCTACAGCAAATCGCTGTATTATCTCTCTCTCCCTCTCTCTCGCTCTCTCTCTCTCACACACACACACACATTTGTCATGTACATCATTTGTTAATTTGACTTCTTTCATCATTTCCTATCATTCATATCATTTCCCAATATAAAATTAACTGGATGTAGTTTATGACTCATTCTTGTATGTTATCTGTGCTGATGAATAAAACACTCAAAAGCACAGCATGATCCTGTAGTGCCTGAAGAATTTTAGAAACCATATGCAAATTGTTCCCTTCATGCCTGTTTTACAGTATTACAGATTAATTTTTCAGACTGGCTTTTAATGATTACCAAACACGATTCTTAGACACCGTCTTCTTTCAAATTAACATCAGTGAATAATTAACATAAACGTATATTGACAATTAAAAGTTGAAATTGTTTCGACTCCCAAACTTACACCATGGCCACACCTACATGCATTATTCAAGAATCTGACTTAAAATAAATGAGAAATGTAAACAGTGAGTTATCATCTCACCCACAACATCCCTGTCAACATGTACAAGTGTGTCTCCACTAACCTGTGCTGACAGATAGGGGTATATTTCTGAAAGTCAGAGATGTTAGGTTTTACCTTCAACAATTTCCTTACTTTTTAATAAAGAATGTCACGCTTGTCTTAGTTTATAAATTAATTAGCTCTTTGTGCTAGTGACTTGCTTACATGCAACCTTTTATATGTATTCATTTGGTAGACACTTTTATCCAAAGCAACTAGTGAATTCAAGGTATACATTTTTATCAATACTTGGGTTACCTGGGATTAAACCCACAACCTTTGTGCTGTTAACACAATGCTCTACAAGTTGAGCTACAGGAACACTTTTATGAAAGACACCATTTATGAAACCCGTTTGCTGTTTGCTTTAAGGAATCCTTCTTGAACACACTGATATTTACATCGGACACAACAAAGGCTGATTTCTGAATCTGAAGAAATTTTCAATTACTCCAGAATCCAAAAAGCTAATCAATAGCAATTGATTCAGCACCACAAGCAGACCCACACAGAATCTGTGCCCACAGAACTTTCCAGAAAGTTCTGCACATTTCCACAGAAGTCAAATGCATATCATTCTTCTGTGTTGTTATGAGTTTATTGTCTGTGTTTATCAGTCTTTTTTATCACTGAAAACTAATAAGGTGAAATACAAACGTGTTTTGCTGTGGTGCTGCACAACGGTGCAGAAAACTGATACACACACATTAAAAGATAATATGGATTGTTTTAGTGTTGTCTGTTTCTGGATACCCTTGTTCAGAGGTCAGACTTAACTGCTGGTATATGAAAGAACATTAATGTTCAAAAGGTCAGAGTTTACTAGTGCAGAGTGAAAGCAGGAAAGAGAAATATACAAGGGCTAAATAGACATGCTTTCTATCAGAAAACAAAAAACTGCCCAGATTTTACCCAGAATCCACTGCACACCTCAAATGCTATGACATCTTGCAATTAGAACTCAACTATAAACAACTATAGGTGTACAGTAATCATAAACCACCTTTCTGTTCTGTTTCAAAATACAATCAAATGGAAATGTAATTTCAGCTATAAATGACAAGGGAAAAGGTCCACTAATGCTGAAAGTGTAAGAATGAACCAAAAGTTTTCTGTGGTAATGTATTTCCTATTCATATTTATCTTTTTATAGACTATGGTGACATTGGGGGAGGGACATTCTCATTCCAGACAGATTTATTAGTTGATCAAATCTGTCTAGTGCAACATGAGTCATCATAAACATTAAAGGCTAATTTTGCAGATGTTCTTCTACGTCTGAGTTCTTTACTAGTAATAGTGGCCAGCATCAGCTTCTTTTCTTTCTTTAGTCAAAGGAGAGCATCTGCAATGTTTATGCACCAGTAGACTGCAAAACAAAGCCTGCATTGATATTTTTCTGATCCTGAGATTGTCTGAGCGCAGTGGTCTCAATATAAGATGGTGCAGCTTCACCTGTGGCCAAAGCTCATAAGCTCACAGACATTTCTCTCCAAGTGTGTCTCTCCAAACCTTTACTGTGTGTGTGTGTGTGTGTGTGTGTGTGTGTGTGTGTGTGTGTGTGTGTGTGTGTGTGTGTGTGATTGGGAGTATTCTGCAATTATTCAATTCCACAAACTGCACTCATGTGAGAAATTCCTGTGAACATTTATTAAATGAATTATTTGACCAAAATTAAAATTAATTCGCTTACCCTAATGTTTTGGTGTATATCACTTTCTTTCTTCAGCCAAACACAGTTGTTTGTATATATATATAAAATATGAATAAATATAACTTATTGATGTTTTATTGGAAACAATTTAGAAAAAATAATATATTAAATCAACTCAAACAAAAATTAATTCAGTGTTTGACCCAGCTGACCACTTACCTGAACATCACAACACCTGAACATTATCACAACACCTGTCCTGTAGAGGGTGCACAAACCCCAAAAAACATAAAACAATCAAATAAAAATACAGAAAAGATGGATTTGAGTATTTTGATGTACTAAAGTACTAAAACTCATTTGGTAGCAACAGGAAGCTGTAAATGGAAGATGACCTCTCAGTCATCCATCTCACTCCTGTACTAGTGTTAAAATGAATATCCATCTAGTTACTTTAAACAGGTTAATATGTGAATTTCCTATTTCTGCAGTCACCAAAAGAAACACTTATTATGCATAAACAATTGCATTAGCAGGCCACTGTTAGCCAAGTTCTTCTTGAGGTGAGATGAGGTGACTCTTCCTGTCTGTTGGTCCAAGACATTTAAAGGAGAAGCCACTTCATACAGTAGGACAGAAAACCACAAAAATAAGGAGATAAGAAGAAATTGGGGGGGAGGAGAAAAGGGGAGAGGAGAAAAAAAGTGAGTGGAAAAAGAGAGAGTAGAGGAGAGAGTACAGGATTGGAGAGGGGAGAAGATAAAGAAGAGCAGAAGAGGTGATGAGGGAGGAGAGAGAAGAGGAAAAGGGGAGAGAAAAGGAGAAAGGAGATGAATGCAAAAGAGAGCAGAGAATAAAGGATTGGAGAGGGGAGAAGAGAAGAGAAAGGAGAGGAGGTGAAATGATAAGGGAGGAGAGAGAAGAGGAGGGGAGAGTATAGAAAAGGGGAGAGGGGAGGGGAGATGAGGGGAGATGATAGCACAGCACATGAAACACAACGTGATGGAATCTGAAATAGATGAGAGATCAAGCAGAAGATAGAACAGCAGTCCAGATAAGATAAGATGAGATCTCTTCACATAAGTGGAGGAGTATGGTAAGACAAAAGACAGCTAAGTGCTGTGACATCCCCATAACAATTAACTCAGTTATTTATCTGTTAAATGATATGCTGTCATCCATTATGCCCAGTTTATGATCACAAAAGAGCTAGAGAATCCCCAGACACTTGTGGTTAGCGTGATAAGATTAACTTAAACCACAATGATCTTTCCTTTCATATCTTAATTTTATGTCTACAGTGATCCCAGATCATGACTCTGACTTTATCAGCTTTAAAAAATAAAAGACCAGTTACAATCAAGCCCTCCAGACAGTTACTGACTTTCAGCTGCTTGTTAAAGTGAACACACTGTTCTGAGGTCAGTGCTGAGAATTCTAGTGATATGAATAGTCTTAGTAAATGATGTGTAATTATGGAGCTACCAAACTAATAGTTCGATCAGTGATATTTCTGCATACACCAGTACAACTGAGAGACCAATTGAATTATACAGCATGACTGTAGATAATCCTTATTTTAATTTCCTATGAAAATATTTCAGTATCACAGAGGGTAAAGCATTTAATTGCTCCAGTGAGATAAGGTGGGTTTACACTATAAATCTGAAAAACATTTTACATTTCACCAAAACCATTCGGAAGAAATTGATTTTATTGGATGTTTGTTATGAAAAATATGAGGCCAGCACTAAAGATTTCTCACAAGCTGTCACCAGCTTCCTCCAGGGCCTTTTCTGGTAATTTATAGCCCTCCTGTGGTTAATTAGACTTTTAAACAGCCCAGACCGACCCAGATCTATCAGTAAAACATGAAATAAGTGGCATATGCACTTATGGTGTGTAAAAATTGCTTGGTAATACAGAAGAGTTTTTACAATTAGCCACCTATGAGATTTTAATAACTTTCTCTCATGCCCAAGCAGTTTATTCAGGAAAGAAGACCTAGTTTTTAATTCTCCATCATTCTTACAATTGTGAAGAATTTCTGACCCACTTTCACTCGCAAAAAATGACCCTGCATTCATTTAAATGGCCAGATGTATCTATATGCCTTAATTATGTGATTATAATTCTCTGCTTCTCAGCTACTTTAACAGGATATATATTAAAGTCTGGGGTTGGTTGTCACATGGGGAAGTAGTCACATAAGCTCTGTCTGTGGTAAATGTTATTTGTTATATGTTATTGTTCAAACACTGTAAGGCATCTTTGTGAAGTACTGCACTCTGAATTTAAATATCACTTAAAGCTTTGGGTCAACTGAACATAAATAATTTCAGCAAAGGTCAACTGTATTATGAATATAGATTTTAATTAAAACATTGTAGTGTGATTTTAGGAGAAGGCTTCTGAATTTTAAATTTACTTATCAAACTGAAAGTCTCAGCTTTGTTCTAAAATGTATGTATGTATTTATTAAACTTTTAGCACCACATTACAAATTTTGTTAAACATAATACACAGATGGATTTAAAGGCACAAAACGTTTGTTTTGAATTACTGGGGTCTTTAGAAACTCTTACTGTTATCACACCTATGTCAGGACTAAACAATATGACTGCAGAGTGAAACAACCTTACACACAGACTCTGCTGCACCCTTGTTGTGTTTGTAAGTGGAAAGCCGACACAATCCCATGAGTCTTTGCGCCTCCAGAGGGTTCCACAAAATCCATATATTTCCTAGAACAACAGATCTGCTTCTGCAACAGATTCAATCTCTCTCTCCCTCTTTCTCTCCCCTTTCTTTTTCCTGTTCTAAAACAATAGGTATTTGATGAACTCTGGACCTTACTGAAAGCAAAGGTGAACTCAATATGTGCTCGGTCTCTGTGGGTGTGTATGTGTCTGGTGTACTTCAAATCAACCTACACGGGATGCCAAACACAGTAACTCTGCTCCATTCTTTAAGAAAACCAGCACATCACATTCCATTAAATGTTAGGAACATTGAATATTCATTGCCTGATACACGGTTCAGGCAAAAACAGAATGAGAAATATCAAGAGAAATCTAATCTTACTTGTTTTTTAAAGAGTTCAGCATGTTCTAATCCAAAAAATACCATTTATTAAGCAAAGCTGCTTCAAACTTAAACAATTATTTCAATTTCAGAAACTTTATAAAGTACAAAATAAAGTGATTTAAATAAATTACTAAACCCCTTTAAAGGGCAATTGAAATGAAAATAGACACATTAAATAGAAACATAATTAAGGTTTGGATTACTATCAAAGTACTATCAAGTGTTAATAAAATTCAAGCTCCTTGTAGCCACATGCGTGCGGACTGCTATGAGCCAGCAGTGTGTGTGATGTAGGGCTGGTCTCTGCCTATTCCTTCCACACTACAGTAACACACTCAACTCAATTACAAATTGGCAACAGATTCCAATCTATACAACAAATCAGAAATAGGACCTAGTGTTGACTTAAGACTGATGAAGCTCTTGTAAAATCAAGACACTAAGTGCCTCATTTCTGCCGCAACAGCAAAGTCCTCACATGAACAGATTGCCAAGCAGCATTTGTCAAATGAGAGTTCCTGTAGCTCAACTGGTAGAGGAGTATGTTAGCAGCACAAGGGTTGTGGGTTTGATTTCTTGAGAACACATATACTGATAAAATGCCTGCCAAATGCATGCACCTCATGTAAATGAAGTGAGCGATTGAGATGTTGAGTCAGCAGTCATGGCCCTTATAGGAACTAGCACAATCTGCACAAAATTGCAGAATAAAGAAAATGATATAAAGACATCAAAATAATTATTGATCAAAACACACAACCTTTGAATTCAGAGCTCAAGTAATGAGGGTCCAGCGTTTTATACAAGACCAAAACAGGAAGTTCTTCTCAAGTACAGCCTTCAGGGACATTGGAAACAGTTACTACTCATTCTTCTTCTCTCTAAAGCCCTTCTGAGATAAATTACACCTGGGAGGTGGGAGTTGATGCAGTTGTCTTTACAGCTTGGTTAGATGAACCATGAATCAGCACATTTCTGCAAGCTCTCCAGCCCCCTAAAATGAACGTTCCAGAGTAGCGGCTGTTCCAAAAAGCTGAGGGCTGTTTCATTAAGCCTGGGGTGAAATTGGAATTGGAAATGTGTGGCTTTGTTCCCTAAAATATACTTTCATAACTTTCATATCTCAACATGTATAGGTGCTCCTTGTGTAACAGCCAGAGGGATGATGGGAGAATATAATTTTGGAGAGATTATCATATCATGCTATACATATGGTAAGCAGTATTATATTTGTTTGCAGGGAAAACAAATTCCTTTCCTTTGCCGGGAAAGCATCAAAATGACATACAAAATTCTTACACAACACAGTATGCACAGTAAATTCAATGTGAAATCCACAGATGCATGTGGAAATCGATAGATGAACTGGTACAAATACAAACGCATTTAGCATCATAACAGAGATGAACCAATGGTGTTCAATGGTAAATAACCATGTGACCTGAGGGACAGGGGTAATGGTCCATGGGGCAGTTTGTTAATGTTGTGTGTCCCGGTGAAGGTACAGCTGTACAGGCACTCTCAGCAGAGTGAGTTCTTGTCCAGACAGCACTGAGCTTAGCATCATTTCCTCACATCACAGCCTGTGAAATATGATGGATGACAGAGGCATGGAGTATAAGCACAGGTCCTGAGGTGTTGTCAGGTCTGGACAAGCTTCCTATTAGTCTCCATTAAAGAGAGCAGAGGACATGAACACAGAAACACTTACAGACCAGAACATTCACTGGTCGCACAGACTTCATGCTATTGTGTGTTTAGAGGGTCAGGTTTTTCATATTAATTTACAGTAATTTTACTTTCAAGAAACAAACATCTAAAAATTTAAATTCTAAAAGTTGAGGTCTTTGTAATACTTCTAAAATTATACATTACAGTATTAACCCTCTGGAGTCGACAAACGGATATCCGCGTTTTGAGGCACAGCGCCAAAAGAACTTAAATTACACGCTCAGTTTTGATCGTACAGATAAGAGCAATACACCAATCGAATCTGTAGAGGGTCTACTTTTTTATGCACTCAAAAACAAAACGCTGCCAAATATGTAATTAACTAACATGCAACAAGCAGGTGTAGAATTTTATAAACGACATTTCAGTTCAGCAGAAAACTGTGAAGCTAAGGCAGACCTCTGCAAAATGCAATATGAGCATTGTTAGTCATTAATCGAGCAGTGTTAGTATTTAAGTCCTTAATAGACTATACTGTTTGTATTTTGCTTGCTGCCTGCACCGATTCTTGCCTGGTTTACGTTTCTGATTTTTGGACTGTGTTATTGCATTGTTTATTAAACTCCACAAATGGAGTTTAACTGTGCGGTGTTATAGCTGTTTGCTAAATCAAAAGTACACATTTCTGCTGAGCCACAACACCTATGATTAAGAACCAATAAGATCAAAGTATCTGATAATGCAACTAGTGCACAAACTACAGTCAACCTCAACAAAATGTAAAATTCTCTGAAGTACAACCAGAATTCCTGCTTTAGAGAAGATGCCCAACAATAAGACCAGAGGCTGTTCTGTTTGAATGCATGTAAATGGTGGAAGATGCCTCAGTACACTGAATAAACTGCTTTTGTGTTGAAAGAGTTAATCATCAGTTTTCCCTTAAGCTAACTGTTCTGATAGCTTGGCATGACACAATTTCAGAGTGAGTTTTATTAAGAGTTTGCTTTTTTATTTTACGTGTGAAAAATTTTAAGTGTGAAGAATTCTGGTTTATTTATTGTCTTACACACTCTGTATTCTCTGCCAACAATGACAACAGCATGATGCATCATAATGTTTTTAAAAAAACACATTCACAAAAATACATTTTTTGTTTTACAAAGTTTTACAACTTTTGTATTTACAAAAATACATTTTTTTCAAAATTTTAATAAAAATTATCGTTTTATATTTTATCTAGCATGACACCATTTTATCATGTAAATGAGAAATATAATGTAAACCACCACACCAATGTCACAAAGATGTTGATGTTGCACACTGTATCATTGTCTTTACCCATAATCCAACTGGGGCCAAACAATCGGATGACCAACAGTCATAAAAAATGTTAAAAATCATCCTTCGTATTCTTGAGGTAAAGATTACACTTACTGTATAAACATCATATAACATGTATAAAAATGTATAAACATCAAGTAAGTGGACATCCATTATTTGAACTTGATATGCAATAAATAGTGAATTCTCTGGTAGATTAAACAATTCAATTCATACAATGTATGCAACAGTGAGTTTTATGAATTGGCTCATTTACATGAAATGTGCATTTATAGGCGTGGAAATGATAAAACAGAGCCAGCAGCTAAAGTCATTAACTGTCCTTGTCATGGTGAGAATAGCTTTAAATGTTCATAACATGTTTTAGGCTTTTTTTGTTCTCAGAAAACCCTTTCTGAGGATGTTACGTCTTTTAGTTTGTGCCTTTCACTTCTTCCATGGCATCATTAAACCAAAGAACCCCAGAGAAAAGGATGTATTCACTGTGAACGTGTCTGGATTATGCACTGAGCAAACAGAAGAAACACAGAAGACAAGTGAGAAGAACTGAGGGTGAGCTGGAGGAGAGAAGATGAAGAGAGAGACGAAGGGAGAGAGAGCGTGTGCATTCAGCTGAGATCTCAGTGTCTCAGTGAGAGCTTGCAGATTTTATGAATGATAAACTGATCTGATGAGCCAGATCTATTGATCCAAATACAAGGCCACTGTCAAAACACATATAGACCGACGACACAACTGGTAGAGGCTAAAGAAATTACAGTAAGATCAATACTGTATTTATCCTGATGTGGTAGCTGGTATGAGTGGCGTGCTTGGGTCATTGAATCATTCATTTCACAATCTGAGAGCCCTTCTCTGGTTATAATAAATAAAGATCTAAATAAAATAATAGGTCTTAAGTGCAGCAGATTGAAATGAAAAGTTAAATAGGATGTTAGTCGCTTACAATGTCGACAAAGAGCTGTCATTAGATTAATTTCTATGTACGAAAACGGTTATATACACAGTAACATTCATTTAAAACGTGTCTATCTTTAAACAAAAAAGCAAAATAGATGAAGGACCTGTCAAAGTATAAGAAGAGAGTGAAACAAGGACACAGTAGGTGATAAGAGACAGATGATATTGGATAGAGGGAAAAGGTGTGAATATTAGAGGGATAAGGATAACATCATAAGAATTTGATTACCAAGGGACATTTTTTAATATAACAAACAGAACAGTGCACTGCACCAACATGCAGTGAGGTGATATGTGAGAAATGATACTGTAACTGTTAAAGCAAACATGAATGTGTCCGTACTGTAAGGACTATTTTAGTGGTTCCACTTCTGGTCCTGTGGAGGTCTGTGGACACCACTGCCTGCAATAACCCGTTACCCTTGAAGATTTGAGATTCTTTTACAGGGAAAATCTCAGGAGTGTCCTGCAGAAAGAAATTTATTTGTTTTCACCTCCAAATGTGCCGAACATTCCTTTCAGTGGAGTCACAATGATCAGTTGCCTCAGTATCCTTGAGAGTTAGGAGTATATCCAACAACTCCTTGTTTCAAAACTTTAAATCCCTCTATCTCTACATCTTCTGACGTTTGTGATCAGACCTTGCAAAGACCTTCTGAGGTCTGATACACCAGGAGACAATATTTTCATTCCCAGTACATCCATTCCTGTTCATTGCTTTCCAGGATTCTTCATGAATGCAGATATTTCTTGAGCCAGTCACATGAGCCCTAAATGTCATGCGACTGCTTAAACAACTATGTATTTTAATATAAATTTTATTTACTGTGGTATAATATTAATATTGTTGATTTTATATTAGTAATATTTACAATAGCTTCAAAACAATGTAATTTTGATAGCCCATCAATGAAGAAACAAGCCTTTTGACTTCTTGATGGTGCAGTAACATCACCCAGCAATACCCACCAAGGACAAACTTGACCCTCTGGGCCCTTCAGGGTGAGTAACACAGGTGACAGATTGTGACTGCCTAAAAAGATCCATTGATTAGGCTTGAAGGATCAGGGTGAAGTGTGGCCCACAGAACCAGCCCAGCATGGATCAATTCCTGGGGCTGATAAGCCCTCCTCCTCTGGCATGCCCTTTGGCCTGTAGGCTGGCCTACAGGAGCTGAAAAATTGACATTGGAGAAAACGACTCAGTCTAGAAAGGCCAAGACCTTTTCTAAAATGTCAGCCTATTAAATAACCTGCTGAAATTTGGATGTGTATGTAAAATGCCACAGCATTGTACCACATGTCTGTTTCATTGTTAAACCCCTGTGGTGTGGGAATTTACCTCCACTGGCTTAAAGAGTTGCAAGTCTGCATGTTCTTTCTTACTTAATGCAAAGGCTGGTGGTTTTATTTAGATTTACAGTTAGCAAAGGCACATACTGACATTGACATTGTTTGGGAGACTTTAATTACATAATTTTAATATAGAGCTGAAACCAGAACCTCAGAGATTACAGCAAAGAATGACAGAGGCAGTTATCCTCCAGTTTTTTCCAAGTTAAAATCCTATCAGAGCTTAACAGACACAGTCATCAACACTTAAAGCCATTCGTATGTGGACTAACATCAAAAAGGTAAACACTGGGAAGCCTTTAAATTATTGCTCTCTCTGCATTATTGGCTTAGCCAGTAGAGTGACTTTGGAGTGAGACTATCTGGTTGTCAACCAATGTCAGGTGAGTGATAAACAATTAATGCAGTTCTTTTTTTGAGATTCTGGGCTGGAAGAAAAACAAAATGTATTTCAGTAATTTTAACTTTATTTAAAGTAACTTTATTATAGTTTTTAAAATACAATGTCTATTTGTTTTGCTGTGAAACAGCAGCATTCAAGGTTAATTAGGTTGGAATTTATTGATGATTATCAACTGAACAAACAGGGTGAATAAAGATGGTAGTGCAAGGTTAATGAAATCCTAAATTAAACAGAACAGAACTTAGATTACCTTGATACTCTGCAATGATATTATTATTATGCTGTGATAGTATGATAAAATGATCTCATATCACCTAGACTGATCATCTAAATTTCTTAGACAAAGCAGCTTTAATCAAAAATGTTTCACAATTTTTTTGACTTTCTTACTAGTTTCTTTACCTCCATAGTTTTAAAGTTTTAACCCTGTAAGACCTGTGGTTGAAAAATTACAACATCATTTTTAGCTCTCCCAAAAACACATCATTTACATTGTCAATTGGTCCTATTGTTTAGCCTTGCAATGCCTTTGGATAGTTATTTTGTTTATAGGTCTCAGTATAAGGCCATGAACTCATACAATCTGCAAAAATTACTGGACAGCATATTTCAATACTGAAGTAAGTAAAACCCATGATATATTTTTTTCTGTGTTTGAGAGAATATCTAGTTCATGTAAATACTTGGTTATTGTGGAATGCATGCATTTAATAAGGTTTTTTGGTTTGTTATGTCTTTGTTGTAATATTTCAACGTTAGGAGAGAATGACAGTCAAAACAGCATGTGCACTTTGCATTACATGGAGACATTGTACCTTTCAAATGTTCACATTATAGGAGAAATACATAACTACATAACTATAATGTATTTGATGATTCACAATTTCTAAATGTTATTTGTTATAAATTTCAGTTTAGACCAGATTTGATTAATTCTAAATGAATTCTTTCAGTAACAGTATTTGTGTTAGCACAAATATAGTAAAATATAGTTAACTGTTGGGTTAACTTATAATGTGACTGTTTGTTGGCCCAAACATCTGCTTACAAGACAGACGTTGTTTGTGGAATGTTTTGGAGGATGGTTATTCAAGGACAGGTGTAAATGTTCAGAAATATAGGTGATTGCATGGTGCATTGTTCAGGGACAGGTGTTAATATTCTGGAATATGGGAATGCAAGAAGTCAGGGGGGTTGTATTTTACTTTCTTACTTAAATGTGTGACTTTAATGGAATGTATCACAAATAGGATTCATTTGCATTTAAATTATTTATACTTGAACTCTTACACCTATTATTGGCATTTCAGAATGACACCAGCAAGACAAGATTCCTGCAGTGTTTTTGATGTCATTGATACTGTCCAAAATGAAGAGAGTGACATTGACATGGAATCTGACATCAGTGATTCGAATGATGAGGAGCAGTTTGAAAATATCAAAGAAGTGGAGGAAGAGAATCAGCCAATATTTAATTACTCATTTAATTTTTAATAAATCATAATTCATAACAATGTATGCTGGGTGATTGTTATTATTAATTATATTTACTGTAATAGTGCTTTGTAAGCAATCCACACTCTAAATGAACCCTTAATTGTCCAATATATAATATAGTGGGTGCAAATGCTGAATTTCTGCTCCCAACTAGGCTCATAGTCGCAATAGTGCAACATTTTCTCTAAAAACTTACTAAAACAATTTTTTAAAAAAATCATTCATTATCTGTATCAGAGGCCTCCTACAACAACATCAGACAGGTTAAAAAAAAATTGGGGCATTTTTTCTATATTTGGGTCTTACAGGGTTAAACAGTTTATTAGTTGTTGTTTTTTTAGATTTTTGTGAGTTTAAATGGTAGAGTGCTGCACAGGTTTCAATCCCTGAAAAAAGTACATACAGATACAGTCTGACACTTTACATAAAACCACCTGCTATTTAAATGTGGGAATAAAAATAGGTTGTGTTGGTTTGTTTTAAATGCACAGCAGACAATTGTTCTGATCCAAAGCAACTCTTGAGTCAATCCAATTTATCTGTCTGTGTGTTCCCTGTGTTTTTAACCCATGACCTTGGCACAACTAGCACCATGCTAAACAAATTAAGCTACAGCACCCTGTTTGTAAGATCAGGTCATCTGAGATTCATAATGTGAAACATTAATATAAATAGTCATGACTCAAGGTTGGGATGGTTGAAATGCATAAGGCAATCTCATCCCAGAGTCTCTCTCCTCTTTTAAATGAGAAATCATTTTGGCATTATAAGAGAGCAAATCATTGAAATGGCCCATCTTCTCATCATGAAAGTAATACAGGCATCAGAGGTAGACTGAGCTCAATATATTTGCAAGAGTTCGTTGCCTCAGATCAGTGTGGAAGTTAATCTGCTAAGTGAGACTAATGGGGCTAGTGTCTGTGTCCCACATGTGTCTTGGTTTAGCATAAGAAAAACAACAGCAAAGATGGCTGTTGAAATGGCAAAAAAATCACGAATGAATGCTGTTGGAAAACAGAAAAAGTAATATCAATACTAATATAATGTACATTTTTACAATTCTGAAAGATACTAAGAATGTGCAGTTCTAAACTGCATGTCCTTAATTAGAACTGTATAGCCCTAAGGTAGTTTTGTATAGTCCTGTATAGCATTTTTTTAAAAATATCTTTGTAATAATGTTTGCATTGTCTTTTCAGCCAAAGAGAATAAAAACAAAGCCTGTCAAAGTGGGTGGCTTTTGGACAGAATACTTAAGAGGATTGGACCAAACTTTCTGCTCAAAAGTTTTTGTTGTTTATCTACTCATCACGCATCATGGTTAAGTTGTGTTTTTCAAGATGAGTTAAATTTCTGGATTCTGTATTTGTAGCAGACATGGCTGCTAATAAAAAGGAACATGGGCTCTTTGTTATGAGTTGCCATGACCCCATTTGTTACAAATACTTTCTGACCAGCATGCTTAATTGAAACTTGGAGAAAGATGACTCAAAAAAAAAATCACCCACACAGTCCAATATGTTTTACAAGGTTCCTTTTTGTAAAAAAATAAACTGACATTTCACAATCAGTTACAGGAAATATCTGGATAAACGTTTAGCCTTCATTTTCCGACCATCAGCAGTAAAGTCTGAAATAGGTTAGTGGAAAGCGGGGCGCTTTTATCAAAACCAGAGAAAAACAAACAACGTAGAAAGATCCATGACCTGATCTCAAATCTCTGAAGTCTACACTTGAGAGGAGTCAAGTACGGTAAATCCAGTTTAACCTGAGGGTGAAGCTGGACTGTCACACAGCACTTTTCAGATAAAACATGGAAGGTGATGAGGTGTTTCATCTTCACTAATCTGATATTTCAAGTCAAGGCTCCTACGTAGGGGTGAGAATGGTGGAAGGGATTGGGAGGTATGCCAGTGGCTTAAGCATATAGGATGTGAGGCTAGATTACATAATCCAGGTTAGAGGGGATAATCCACTGATCTGACATTTCAGATGGGCCCCTTAGACATATGTAGGTCAAATGTGGTGACTGTGAACTGAGATAATATTAATATATTTATCAAGGATTATATTAATAACACATACCACCCAAATTCTTCCCAATAAAATATTCTACAGCTTGGTAACTTGAAAGATGTATTGTTATTATAAATAACCAAACACTATAAAAATCAACATTTTTATCTTATTTTAATACTTGTTTTGTCAAACTACACCTGGAAGTTTGTGGAGACCCTGCCCTCTGGCTGAGAAACACATTTATGAAATATCATCTCATATATAAAATTTATGGAAGTGTTATTTTACAGTATTTATCAGTGCAGCTGTTTCCTTTCAAACAACAGCCATGCTGGTATTCAGTACAGCAGCGCCCCTGCTTATGAGATATTGTTTTAAACAACAAAATCACTAATTCTTAAACCACCTAATTTAAGTTATGGTTTTATTGGCGCAGATATAAAGCAGATGACTACAGAGTTTTGTCTTTGGTTTCTCTTCTGTGAATTGTAAAGCAGAGTTGTGAGTCATGCTCTGGTGGGAGCCAAGAACTGGAATGATAGCACAGCACAGCCCCCGGTGCTACTGTTTCCTGAATCTGTGCCGCAGATATGGGGCAAACCGTGAATAAATGTGACATCCCAGGGAATATCACAATAAATAAATAAAACTAAAATAAAGGAAACAGGGAACACTGCCAGGCAAACATGCTGAAGCTCAAGTGAAGGATTTTTAGTGCAAATCTGAGTTTAGTACACCAGACAGCGAGTTTCTCTGCGACTTTGAAACAAACACAAATAGCATGAACTATGCAGAATCTAGTCTGATCCAAATCTAGTCTGAGTGGCTAGTAGAGCTCTTTTTCACTTCAATAAGTTTGCCATTTTTAACAAAATGTGGCACTTATGACCTTTTATATAAAGAGAAACAAACTGATGAACAGCCTCACAGACTTTCTGCAAGCAGAGAGTTTATCAATATGAAGAGATACGCAAACATTTTTAACAGATTTCTGTGTAAAATTTAAGCATGGGATGTTAATCTACAATTAGGAAACGCAAGAAAGGTATTTGATTTGACAACTTGTGTCAGATTCAAACCTGGATCTCTCACATGAGCACCAGGGCTAAATACATCTGTAGCATGAATGCTAACCTAACCACCAGGCCACAGCTGTATCAAAAAGTAGATTCATGTGTTTATATATTTAGTTTAGGACACAGCAAGGAGAACATTGTAAAAGAAAAAAACTGGTGGTGATGTCCATTCATGGTGACAGCTACACAACATACCACTAATCGTAGATGCTAACCTTTCCTAAAGTGTGCATACCACAAATTTCATTATCATCATACTCATTCTAAATCTTCCTGCCTTGGTAGAAGTCATTTGATAATGACACAAGTGACACTTTGGCTCAGGAACAAATCTGGCACTTGTGTTATCCAATCTGCCTGCTAATATAAATGTTAGAGTGTATTAGGCTTAAGTCCAACAAGCAAACTCAGCATAAGACGCCACAGCCTCGCTTCACCCTTTGACCCTGAAACTTTGACAGCATGTTATTAGATACGTGATGGGAATGAAGGGCCAAATAAAAAATAAGACACAGACAGATAAAATGCTGCCACATCAGCTCCAACACTGGCATAGAAAATATGATTATTATCTGTAAACAAGAGGGATAGATGTAGATAGATCCTGGTCCAAGCAATAGCAAGCATTGACTTATACAGTAATACCATCTAATTTTTTTGTTGTATTAGCTTATCTTCTGAAACAATTTCATTTGAATTCTCATAAGCTTTCAAAGCAACACTTTCTCTGGATTTGGAGCATATATGTGTGCATGAATGTGTATATTACTTGCAAACATTGTATAGACGTTTTTACAACGCATTTATTGCGCAGCTCAAGATTAATCTGTTAAATATGTCTCATTATAAGACTTAATACAGTATGATAAAACTGGCAATAATCATTTGCATTTTCAAGTATGTCTTTAAATACTAATTGGTAATAAGGGAGGCTGGCTGATCTTGCTAATAATGTCATTATAATTAATTATAATCTCCTGAATATGTGGCCATTCAGACTCATTTACTGGAGTTAAGAAATAAAGGAAAATGCTGCTATCAATATATTGTGTCTCATTTATTAGACACATTAATTACATAAACTACTGATAATAAAGATGACATTAAAATGTTTTTAATTGGTTATAAAAAAAACTCAGATTTCGGTTTGTGGTACACTAAATTTACTGTGATTTTACTGTAACTGTTTTAATGTAATTTACTGTAAAAATTGATACTAACAAAACAGTCAATTTATATGTTACAAACATACAATACATATTTTGTGAAATGGATGTATATTAAATTGCACAAATAAAGAACTTATGTTCTTTTATAAGATAACCCTGGTGAGATGTGTAGCAAAATAAACATATATGCATATCTTCCCAGCATGTGTGACTATGTGAATGCTATGGTACAGAGAGGCTATGCAAATACTTTGGAGACATTGTGATCAGCAGGGTGCTAATCTGTTGCTATCGGCTGCCTTTGTTGCTAGGAAATGCCTGTTATAATGTGACAATCTAAGCATCTAAACATCTCTTTATTTTAATGTACCACATCATTTGCAAAGAGGATAGTCGGCAGGTATTAGCATTTAACATTCATAAAGGTTATAAGCAGAGAAAATAAAGTTCTTGAAAATATCAATAAAAGTTTGTGAGGTCAAGTACATACCTGGTTATTTTAGCAAAAAATTAAGAAAGAAAATACAGAGATCAATAAGACCTCTGGTCTTGTCTATTAGATTTGTTACCTTGCACTTTCTAATAATCAGCTGATGTACATTCATGTTAGTAATCTGTTGATATTTGTTCAGTTGTAATGTTAACTGATTCCACCCAATGTTTAAATAAGCATACAATGTAAATGCCTATAAATATTTGTTTGACAAATTTGATCAATTATATTTGATAAATTAAGTCAAATTTTCTTACAACTACAGTAATTTACCAGTTACCAATGACTGCTTAAAGATCAAACTTATACGGTTTAAATATTATGAAAGAAAATTGGGCCGATATCATGAAAAGTGTGCAGAATCTCATGCTACAAAAATCAAAACTACATTTGTTTACTTGGCAGACGTTTTTTATCCAGAGTAACTTGCATTCCTTGGGATTGAACCCACAATCTTTATGTTGTGAATGCAATGCTCAGTTGAACTACAGGAAGACTAGAAGTAACTAAAACTATAGCCTGACTGATGAAAAGTGACTAAAATATTGACTCGCTTTGGATTTCAAAAACACTGTATTAAACAAATGCAGCCATTTCAGTTGACAACTGTCATACAAAAACCTTTGTGTTTAACGTTCTAACATTAATCATAAGGTCTTTCTTAACTGAAGGTAAGAGTTCATAAAATGTCCAACCTCTGTAAACAAAGTTAAATAACTTGTTTGTTGACTACTTTGCCACATATAGTATGAAAAGGCCTGACTGCCTGCATATATTAAACAATAAATGCAAGACTAGCTGTAGTCACATTAACACCTTCCAATACAGAAATAGCAAGGTCTCACTGGCCAATCATAATCAAGTATTCATTCGTGTTAAGGATTAGCTTAAAATATAGTGCTTAAGATTTTTTCACCCTGTGATTCTTCATTTGTTAATTAGAGGAGTCTAGGAATGTGAAAGTATTAGCCAGAAGACTCTGAGTCACGTTTTTGAGGGAGAAAGTAGACGATGTTGATAAAAGGTCACAGGATTGGTCAGAAGAGAAGTGTGAGCAAGAGCAGCCAATTAGTGCTTAATCTATGAAGTAGGTTTGCATTTGTTTGTGCGCATGTGCTTATGAAGGACACTTTCATTTATCTAGAGGACAAGCATTTTTGCTATTGTGTGTAACAAGAAATGTTCAGCTGGTCTCAAAGCGGCTACAAAATGTAACAAAAACAAGACTAAAGTGCAATAGAAATGAAATTATTACTGAACAACCTTCACTGTGGTATTTATTGGCTCAATGCAAATTAAAAAGGAAAAGCTTTGAATTTGCTGAATATTTAGGGGAATAGCACAAAACTACAACATGAATGAATGTTTCAGCTTGTCTTGTTTTTACTTCATGAAGGACCTACAGCACCATTCATTCGTTACAACTATTCCAATTGTAACTTTCAATCTGCATTCAAACCAAAGTTCAAACAAAAAGCTTTTTATTTTTTATTATTTGTAATATAATTAACCACATTGTTATTTACTATGTAAATAGTTTCTCAACAACCTTCCAGCAAATCTACACATATCTATCCATCCATCTATTCATAATATACAATTTATGATACAAAATTCTTTATACTCTTAATATTTTGATCATTTTGTACACCCTGTACACACACACACACACACTTCATTGGCATTAGATCAGATTGTGTGTTGAATGATGCACTACAGCTTTTGTTGAGTGCAGCTGAAGGAGAGGTGACTGCAGCAGTTAACTGCTTGTCCATCAGTGTGTATAATGATGCAGAATCACAGATAATGCGCTCACTGATGCACTGCCTTTTAAAGATGGGACGAATTGATTCTCTTTAAGTATGGTCTGCTTTTGGTAATCACACATTTGCTTGATGTAAACAGAAACCCACACACACACAATCATGCATCCGAGTTTAAATCTCCTTTTCTTATTAAGCACAGCTGGCTGATTCTGATGCCGGCAGTTAAATGCTCTTTGTAGATTGTTCTCCATAGGAGGCAGGGAGAGTAATGTTTTTATTCTTGACAGGCACATGTCTAACATACTAAAAAGCAACAAAAACAAGCCACATATCACAAGATTAAAATAACAACCCCACAGGTGGTACTTTCTTCACCTCTCAATACGAAAGTTATTCAGATTTTATCATTACTGGCTGTTTAATGAGCTCCAGACATAAATATTTACTGTTCATAAAATGTTTAATAGAACCCTGTTGCACATAAATCACAAGGACAATATATTAGTTTAAATATATTCTATTCATCAAAACTAGCGGTTTGTTCATTCAAGATCATAACTGGAGACCATTTTTTTTATATTAAATATCTTGCATTACAAAATATGTGAATAAGTAAAATTCACACCAACACAGTAACATTGGTTCAGCCAATGGTGCGATTTTAGGGCGGGGCTTTCAGGTAATATTTTTGAATAAAAGAATACAGGGCAATAAAATCACCATGATTTGTATGAATCTTGACTACCTCTGTATTTGCAAGAAACTTATTATGATTATAATATTTTTTTATGTAATTTATACTTGCGTCTTGATTAGTGGAATAAAGCTTTTCCCTCTTATTTAAGCCTGAAATTGCAAAATGTTGCTGATACACACTGAAATCAAAGTGACTAATATTTCATTATCCAATTACCTGTAAACAAACATTGCTTTCGCAATGCCTTGTCTGGAAAATCAATTAGATACCCAACAGTTACACAAACAGTTCAGTTAGTTCCGGTCCTTGCATCTGATTGGACAAGAGGTGTTCCAAGAATGTTCAGGACCAGAAAAACATTGAGACACTTTACAGTCATGCATCACTTCACCACTGTAACCACTGAAACAACATAAAAGGAACCCTGGTCACAATGCAGTTTATATTTAAACTGAGTGACTTTGGAAGAACGTACTCATTGCTGGGTTTTTTTTTTGTACTGGGAACATTATAAATCAACCAAACACAAGCCATCTGCTTCTACTGTCCTCTATCGTACAGAAATCTCAATAACTAAAGCAACTGTAAATGTTCTGTGTATATCAGTGAGTTTAGCGGCGATTACATTGTTCCTCTGACACTACGGTGTTCTCTTCTGACCTCTGCCTAAATCCCTGCCAAACTTAACAGCAGTCACTGAAAATAGTTCTTTTTCAAGAGCTTTGAAAAGAGGAAACTCATCTGACAATAATTGTTGTTTGTATCTTTATTCATTGTCAGGTGTGTGTATGTGTGTTTGCACGTGTGATTATTTATTTTGCCAGCGGATGTTTAAAAAGACCAAAGTTGTTGGTGAAACACCTTGCCACAAAATCTAAGGTGATAATTATAACAAAACAAAGTAAGGAATGGTGTATTTTGAGATGTCTAAATATATTAAAAAGAAACAGATACATTATAAGTACAGCTTGTATAATTGAAACTTGTAAGGACAGGACATGTATGAGAGAGAAAAGAACAGAAAAAGAGAGAGAGAGAGAGCATGTCAACCGTGACATGTCAGCTGAGAAATCAATAACTTTGTTGTAGTATCATTTCAAAGTTGACTGTGGAGGAGTGGTACACAAGCGCCCCCCCATCATCATCTTCTGTATAGATACTCTTAAAACAACCTTGTCCAATAACATTCAAGGACAGAAACTAACTTTTGAAGACACCATTGCCCTGTCAGCACATTTTACCTTTGTGTTAGCAGACAATGAAAAGAATTGTGTGTGTAATTGCCATTTTACTGCAGCAAACTAACACTTCATTAACTCCTGAGCACACGGTTTGCTCTGTTCCAATACAAATACAATTTAAAGCATGAGATTTAAAGCATGAAAGCAATTTACACATACATCAGCTTTTTTCCCTCAACATCCGCTAGCTATCTGTCCTGGTGCCCTTAGCTTGCCTGCACATGCAGCTTTGACAAATTGGCTTGACCCCTTGTCAGGCTGAGTCTCGTATGGTTAATAATGTTCTCACCCACTGTGATTACAATCGGACGAGTTTGCCGTCATTAAGCTAATGGAGCTGCATTCTAATTGATGACATGCTCATTTGCATTGTGTGTTAATTACGTAAATCACTTAGCCGCATCTGCAAATTCTAATTAGTGCCCACAGTTTCTGTGAGGCTGGATGTTTTCACCTGAAAATAAAGACCTTTCTGTCGGCTATGGTAAACAAAAAGCAAAGTGAAATTAAGTAAAGTAACCATGACTTGATAATGCGTCTTGGGCACACAGGCATGAATTCATCAAAACAATTTTAAGATCTAAATGATTATGCCAAAGAAAATTATGCACCCCTGCATGGTTATTCAAGAACAGAAAAGACTGATAACTGTGCATTATTAGTATGGTTGGTATTACAGGAAAAAGGCTTTTTTTATTTATCATAAAAGATTATGACTATAAAATGGGTGCAGTCGCTA
Organism: Yasuhikotakia modesta; assembly: GCA_036877545.1. Classification (NCBI taxonomy): domain Eukaryota; kingdom Metazoa; phylum Chordata; class Actinopteri; order Cypriniformes; family Botiidae; genus Yasuhikotakia; species Yasuhikotakia modesta. The sequence continues at coordinate 28,011 of JBAJNP010000764.1, read as the reverse complement.
AAGCTTTTTTATCACTATCATACTGTAACTACTGTAACCTGCACAGTACTTACTATAAACACCTTCAAATGGTCCTGTGTGGACTCTGCTTACACAACAAAGTTTCATTCACAGTTGCAGTTCTTGCATAAAGTAGACAACTCTATATCTTACCTGAGAGTGAACATTTCCACAGGTGAGTATGGCAAAGCTGCGATATATGCTGACACAGTATCCCTTTGCCGAACTGGCGCAGATGGCACCAACACTGCAAAATTGCCATCCAAACGGCGTTCCGAAAATTCCAGAGCAGGAGGAGTTTGGAATAATCGTACACTCCCAATCCGCCTCATAGGCGTTGAGTTTGGTGACCCAAACAATCCCTCTTGATCGGATTGATCAGTGCTTCTGACTCCTAACTCCTCACTGAGGCAACCCTCAGATTCTGCAGCCCAAAGGCTGTAGTAGAGCTCTATGGGTGTTCCATCTGAATTATCTGGACCCCTTTGACGTCCAGGGATCACACTAGGAGGGGCAAACCACCCAGAAAGAGGTTCGAGCTCTGCAACACATACGCCCATTTCCCCTCTCAACCTGCAACTCCCACGTACTTCCTGAGTTTCATGGAAGGCGAACATTCTTACACAAGGGAGTTTATCCACTGCACTGTAGTCATCCCAGTCTCTCCCAGCAATGTAGAACAACACCTGAACCTTGGGCTTGTTCAAGTAAATCCTTTCATTGAGAACAAAAGTCAGAACTTTCCAGTTGAAGGTGAAGAGACTAGAAGAAGTCACAAATGAGCCAGGCATCTGCAGGAGGTCCAGAGGAACAGCCTCTTCCACTGAGAAGGTTCCATAAGTGGCATTGATAATTGGGGGTTTTCTGGCCTGGTGGATAAAGAAAAGTTCAGTTCTGGAGAGGAAGCTGGAGTTACGCATAAAGTCCTGGGTGGCCTCCTTGAGGAAGAAAGAAGACTCTGTGTTGAGAAGCTGGTAGTTGACAGGCAGGTAAGTAGGGTAGGCGTAGCGCTGTACATTCTCCAGGATACGACACTCTGTAACTGAAATAGGAAAGAGGTGTCAGGACCAGCTGAAATAGATGTATCTAGGTGTCTGTGTGAGGTACATGGGGGGAAAATTTAATGTGAGTGAAATGGGAGAAACAGGACAAATTTCATTCTCTGCCTCAAGATAGAAAGATTACCAACCCCTGGTGTTATTTACACACATTTCTTTATTGTTTGTTTGTTTTGGGGTTGTATGTATTTTTCCATTTGCATGCATCAAAACAGCCCACCACAAACACAGTCACTGTACATGTTTCTAACATATCAAAACATTTCCTTCCTATCACTGTTATCAGTATGTTATCAGTTTGACACACATGATACCTCCAGCCATGTGGATTATTCAGTTTAAACTCTGGCCTCTAAAACATTTGCTGATAATTCAGAACTCGCCTGCCATAAAGCTGGTAAATCGTTTTGGGTTTTTTGCACAGAAGCGTTACAGTACTCTGTATTTTCCGCTTTCAGCTTCTATTTTCCTCCATCACATGCAAATAAAAATTGAATGGAAATCAGGTTTACGGTTTTACGTGTGACAGAAAAAATACTAAAAATATCTCACAAAGCAAAATAACATAAAACACTGAGTGAATATAGGAACTTTAATGACCACCTGACTTAGGCTGAGCTGACAGACATCTGATTATTCTTTCACAGGACTAGATTTTCACTTTTTACAGCCATCTACTGAATCATAAAAGAAGTGGCAAAGTTATTTCCAGAATGCCTCTGGTTGCATTCTGTGATATCTCACACTGTTCATGGAAGACAGCACTGACTGCGGCATGTTATTATAGCCACAATAGCAAAGCCTTCAGAAGAAACATTGTTTTCACCTCATGGACAGACAGTAATATAGAGACACTCAAAATTTGTCATATATATGCATTCTATATATACATAAATACATGCATGTGATCTGTCGTACTTTATATGGTTCCGCCCTGCTGTATGGACACTATATGATGAATCATATGTGCTATATGAATCAGCTCTTTCAAAAGTGGACTCAACTACACTGTGCACCTGAATTATATGACCTGTAAAATGCTCTTCTCCATCATGTTATCTTATCTCGATGCATTTCTGTGACCATGGCCACAACAAATTGTAACCAAGCTAAAAATAAAACACACATCCACCTGCTAATTCTTGATTTACTGTAAATACCGTATGCAAGTCCTGAGACTGAATTTCATCATGAGTTGAATTTCATCATGTTTTCTCGCTTCGGCGTATTTATCCGCTATGTTCAAATGTATTGTTTAAATTGTAGCTCAACAAAATATATGGCATTAGAATTGCAAAGATCTTGAGTTTAAATCTTAAGACACACACATTCAGTATTAATAAATGCATAGTTGGATGATGAATAAGTGTCTGCCAAATTCAAACAATGTAATTTAAAGGTAAGACTTGCCTAATTTAAATATATCCCACAAAGATGTCATCTTTGAAAATGTCATTTTACATATTTGTACCCTACCTGTGTTTTAACATCATATCCAAATCAATAGTTAAGTAGTGTTTGACCTTTATACTGAAGAACTATTTGTGCTCTGATTAGTCTCCTCACTTTCTGAGCTGCAGTTTCACCAGGCAGGCAGCAGTGAATGACCTCCTTGTAAATCAGAGAGAATAAATTACTACTCAATCAGGAGAATTTGCTATGCATACACATGCACGCCTGCTCACAAACACAGCTGAAAGGAATGGCTTTAAAGGGAACATGAGGTCACACGGTGTCATTGCAAAACATTGTAAACATTTAAAGCTTGCACAATATAAAAGTTATTGGTAACAATTATGCATAACGGTTGCTTTTAAGTTAAAGAAAGGAGCTGAGTGGAGCTATTTTAGTAGTTTTGCCAAATTGAATTTCCTTGTTGACACTATGGTAAATGCTAAATGTTTTCAAGTTTAGTTAAGTGTAAGTAGTCCAACAGCTAACTTTGATTTCAGCGATTTCAAGTGAATTCTATACATTTAAATAAAAAAATTTATCAGTACTTTATCAGTAGTAGCATTCTCTGGGATCAAACCCACAACCTTTGTGCTGCTAACACAATGCTCTACCCGTTGAGCTACAGGAAGGCTCATCATGCAACTTCTTTTCACCGTTTACCCTATTTCTAGTTAGAGGCTTATCTTGAATATTTATAATTACATTTTGTGCCTCTAAAACAGGACATCTTGCAAGATAAAAACAATTAAAATTATTAAACTACAAACACATAGACCCTGAATTTACTGTATCAACCTTAATACTGTTTTAACTCACCACACAATAACAGATAATGCAGTTATTGTATAACAGTAAACTCAGCAAACAACGAAACAAAATACAATAAAGATAAACATTTATTAATGCATGGTGCATGCTGGGAACACAAAATGTCAAATCCACAAAATCGTTCATTAGGAAATTGTCTGTTTAGAAAAATCATTTGATGAAATATTGTTGGTCTGACATGTTTGTATAAACAGTCCCATTCAGTCCTATTACTCACAAAATACTGATCTGCCACACAGTTGTTTTTCTATAAACATTCTATAAATCACCAATCAACAGTGACTAACTGACGTCTGTATGAACTATTGTCCAGTAAAATGTGCTTGTCACAGTAAGTGTGTGAATACCTGCATTGCTTAAGTGTTATTTTCACACACACACACACACACAAACACAGTGTGCAATGCATGCTTGGTCAGTAATCAACACCCACTGCCAGATGTTAAAGTCAAGCCCAGATGTTGCTGGCTGTTGTTTTACCACTAATAGCTACTTTTCACAGAGAAGACAACATAAAACTTCCTTACAATCCATAATGCACAACCACTACAGGAAAGATTTGCATACAGATACCTGCAGAATCAGAAATAGCCTGGAAGTCTGCAGTCAGAAACATGAGGAACTATTTCATGGCAAAACCATTACAGCATCTAATTTATGAGTTACAAGCTCGGCTGACTTTGTTTAATTTCTAGAGTGCCCCATTCAAAAAAGCTTTACATACTTGGTACAAAAAAGGAGAAATAGTTCGGAAAGTAAAGAATGAGTCCCTGCTCAAATGAAATTACAAACATGACCACCAACCCGGAAAAGGGAAGCCATTAATCAGAGTCTCTTTAAAGTGCTGCGTGGCGGTAATTTCACTGCATGCGCAATACAAAGTGATACACTTATTTGAAAGGGAAAATGAAATATAGGAGCTGAATGGCACTAAACGGCCACAAATTCCTGCCTCTTATTAAATTTAAGTCAATTTCATTTCATTTAGTACAACAATAATGAAATATACAGTTTCTGGTTGTACTCTTTATGCTAGGCCAGAATGAATGAAAGAATATGGCTTGTAGGTTTTGCTTCTTCATTAAGCGTGACAATCAGAACAGAGTGCCAATAAATTTTCATTTTCTCTTTCTCACAAAGCTGAAAAATTTAAATAAAAAACTTCTCAAAGCACATTTTTTAAAGTCACAATAAATAAACAGCTCGGTTAGACAATCACTGAATAAGCCAATGAGATCAATGAGTTTATTATTTTCCAACCTGGCATTGTTTGTTTATCCAAGTACAAAGTAGGGATAAAAACTTCAGGGTTACTAACCCAATCAAAATTATGACATCAGATTATCATTAAAATATAAATATGACCTTGAGGAAAGTCACTATGTCCTAACAGAAGGAAGCTTTTAACCTATAAAAACTGTTAGGTTCTGTTATTTACCCATAACGTGAAAAAACAATTGGATTTAATATGCGTGTAAACAACAAATGATTGTTATTTAACACTGTAAGCTGTCAACACCATAAGACTTCTGTCTGACTGTGGTTATAATTCAATAGCTGGAGGTAAAAATCCAGTCTTAGTTGACTCATTTATTAAAGCCTTTGTCAATAATAATTTAACACATTCTTTTTGTATCTAACAGTGTTAGCAAGGAAAACCACATATTTTGTGAGAAAACGGAAGCGGCAGGAACATCTCTAAAAACATTATTTGGAAAAATTTTCTCTAACAAAAACGTTTATTGTTGCAGTTTTGTGTAGCTGTCAAGCAGCAGCAAATCTTAACCTGTCAATCACCAACATGGCTGCTCACTGCCTGTCCTGTTCATTCAACAGTTCTGTCTCAGACCACACTGCTGTCATGCTGACGGATCAACAGAAGCAACCACTCAGCCCTAGTTGAGAAGCTCCAGACAAGGGGAAGGCCTTTCTCTGACTGGCCAAGTGGGACAAGATATTAGGGAAGCCTGACAGGAGGGCAGCAGCCAAGGGTTCGAGAGGCCTTTCAGAGTCACTGCCCCTAGCCTGGCTGTGGGCAAGAGCAGGCCTAATCATATGTAAGGCTACAGAGTCAGTGTCAACCTGTCCACAAGCTGTCAGAGAGTGTGCTGAGTGGGTGAGCAAGGAGAGCGAGTCACGGAGGTGTGAGAATAAAGCAGAGAGAGAGGCAAACAGATAAAAAGATGGAAGGATGATAAGGAAGCAGGAGAAAGAAATGGTAAAAAAGAGTGAGCAAGAGAAATCTGTGCTGTTGTCAGGTGTTTATTGGAGTGGAGCAGGACGGTTTTCCTGAGGGAATCTTCTGTTGAAATTCAGCTGCTTACTTTGTAATCCCACAATGCCTTGCTCAGTTTAAAAGCTCGTGCCTATGTGGCAAACCTTTCAACCAGAATGGTGCCGATCTTTGGGTCAGAACTGGTTCTCAATCTCATTTTTTACAGACTTCAATGCCAAACAATGTGATTTAATAGGGTACAATATATCCTATAGCACATCTGAACATATTATATTATCAAACATAATTTAAGCATCTTAATGCTGTCACATACTTTTCTAAATGCAGTGATAAGAAATAAAGAATAAATAAGAACAAATCTCATGATTAGAATAGACACATTACAGTCAATTCACACTGTAAAAGTAAAATTACTCTGTTTACCACAGTGAATCAAAAAGTCCAGATTGGGCACCAGCCCTTTATGCAGTTCTCCAAATTTACCCAAAAACAACCTCAGCAGCTTTAATCTCCCAGCCAATCGTCTTTCTTTAAACAAGAGCAATAGGGCTTATGCTGTTTTCCCCAAGTCCCAATATATTATTTGTGCCATATATTACATCAATTGCAATTAATGAGAGCTATTGACTTTGTGCTGGCCTGTCAAAAATAATTCATGGAGCTTTTGCTTTCACAAGCATCATTTAGGGAATGATATATGTGGTCTCATCCTGAAACGGCCAGAAAGGCAGTTAAACGTATGCTAGGAGCTGTGAGCGAAATCAAAACATAATACAACATTATGCCTGTTTAGGGTTTGTGTAGAAATTAATGATATTGAATAACGAGTATGTTCATCTACAGAGACTGCCCACGACTAATGATTTACAGAGAGCTGCACTTTTAAAGGTCTATTTAAAGAACCCTTAAGAATATCACAAGGTGAAAAAACATGATTCTAAACATATTCCCAAGACCCTTTTTCCTTTAACTCAACAGTTTTTAACACATCTAGTGGCAGTCGTAAGCTTATTTGTGCTACCTAGAGGCCACCTGCAATAGCCATAATCATATTTCAGTCTTTCACAGGATGTTCTGTTAAAAGAACTGCTGTGGCATTTTCTGAAAAAGCTGTTTGGAAATGGACATTACAGATTGTGCATTAAACACCATCTAGAGTGGTCTGAGCAACTGAAGTACAGTGAGATGTTCCCATCATCACTTGTTTTCTTCTAAGGGCTTCCACCCACAGCACCTCTGTCTTTAGGTCAGTAACGACCACTTTCTGCAAGAACACAAGTCAATAACAACTAATACAGTCACAGAGCTTAAAATGTCTCTCTTGTCAACACTCACTGATGTCTTTAGTCAAGACTTTAGGAGCTATGGACTGCATAGTAAACACTACAGGTTGAGTCCTCGTTTTATTCTGTGCTGCTTACGTTTTGCTCGTAATGACTGAGATGCAATTAGCTTATTAATTTTAGTAACCCTGTTTGCGCTGGTTAGTTTTTAGGTGACCTTTAAACTCATTATGATAAGTGGCATAATGATTACTGGGTAATTTGTGAGAACATGGTGTGGTTTAAATACTTGTGGTTTAACATGAGGGAGAAACGGCTCGCCGATTTAGTCACTCATGGAAACCATTTAATTACTCGAATATCAAGACAAATTAAGACACGTACAGTACACAGCACATAAACACTCACTCAGACAAAGAAACATAATACAGTAATTAGGATTGTGTAAATAAGCACCACGCTTGTTTGTATAAAAAAAACAAGACGTTAATCTATATTTTTTATTGCAATAAATGCTGCCGTTTTAGGTTCAACAAACCAATTTGGTCAATTTACTTTTAACAGTGCAAATGTTGTGAGATTTCTAAATACTAAATATCCAAAAAAAACATGGTTACTATAATTAAAGCATGATAACAACAAAGCATGATTGTGCTACAGCAAACATAGTTTAACCATATAATTTGGAGTGTATCAAAATCATTTTAACACCATTTTTAATATAATAAAACCATGATTCATTTTCATGAGAGATACAGCAACAGCTTTGTTGTTGCTTAACATTGACCACAGACAATGTTACTGATATGTAACTGATAGCCTCCATCTCTTTTCACTTTCACTGTATTAAACAAGAAGCAGTGTCAACATTTTTCCCATTTTTCCCATTGGTGTAAATGTATTGGAATGACATCAGAGTGAGTAATCTTGAATAACCAATCACAAAATTAATAACAAGCCCCTTTTTATGGCACATTTGGTTTTAGTTGTTTCCCTTCATATTTGTTGATTTGTATATGTTTTAAAAAAAATAAAAATATTTGGCAGTGCTTGTGTGCTTATATGATAGACCAGTGCTCACAACCGAGTCTTCAGGCATCTCTGGTGTGTGACTTTGAGAAATCTGCATTTGCTAACTGCAATTTAAAAGACAAGACAGCCACAGATCTGAGGGCCCATCAGCATTCCAGGCATCTCTCCTGGACTTCACTAAAAACCTGGACAGGCTTCCTAATGAATCTCTTCCTTCGTCTGCATGCCCTTTATGGCGCTGTGACATCATAAATCAGCACCAACATTGAAGCTTCTCAGCAGGGTTGGGGGAGGTTTGGTCCATGTCTACAAAATGGCTTCCGTTTATCAAGTGCCAATCCTTATGACTACTGATGTCAAATCATCATTGAGGTGAGAGCGGAAAGACTGGGGGATTTTTGAAATGCTTCATATTTCCTGTGTATTTTCACCCTGTGATTAAAACAATCACAAGGGTGGAAAAAGGAATATTGAACAGTGTCCTTGTCCAGGCCCTCATGAAGCCGTAAATGCCACATTCAAGCAAAAAAAAAACCCAAACAAATCAAGCTGAAATAAAAACATGTGAACATTACAGGTTTGAGTAATTGAGAGCAAGAGTAATGGAAAAGTAATCACAGCCATCATAATCATAAAACAGTTCATCACAATGGCATCTGCATTTAACATTTGACCCATTAAAATGCCACTTTCTGCATCACAACAATTGATGGGTTCTAAAAAAAAGTTCAATGGAACCCCAATGGAAGTTTCTTCAATGAACTTCATATACTTCTAGGAATAGTAATTAGACGTAATTGGAAATGAAAGCTTAAATTCAACACTGAACGTGAAAAATGGCACAAAGAACTTTTTTTCTGCCAGTCATCATCTAAATCTACCTCATAATGTACGACCTTGACACAAACTGATGGAAGAGCAAATGCTTTTACCGTTTTATAAGATAAAAATAAGAATGTTTCTTTTCAGCTGTACACCAGCAGCAGGACTACAGTATAAATTAGATACTTCTGAATACATGGGGTCCATGCTTCTATTTTGCATTTTTCATTACAATTTATAATATAAGCATAACAATCCAACTTTTCCAACAAGTGTCATAGTGTCTGTTATGTTCCCCTGTGCTGTAATAAAACATGCACTCAGGCTGGCACTGACTCCACACAGTTATGCAAAACCTGATGATCTATGTTCTCACAGTGTGACTTGAGAATGATCCAAAGAACATCTTGTTTGCTTCAATGGAAGCAGGGAAACCAGAACTTTTGTTGTGCAAACATGGTATAGCATTTGCTTATTTGATTAGCGACCTTGAAATAGAACTGAATCATAAATATTCATTTTGCATGATTATGTTTCTAAATCTTTCTTTTTATTACCGGGTATAAATAATTGTAAATCCCACAATTTCAATGTGGTCCCAGACTTTAAGCCCCACTCTGTTTCTTTTATTTCCATGCCATCTGTATGTGTTTACAAGTGTGTGTGTGTAAAGATATAGAATTATCTTATCTGTGATGCCCATGTGAACTAAATGGCAGCTTTAGGTGATGGAGAGGCAGAAATTGGATGTGGCAGCAGTGCTTTACTGAACTAAAGCTCTGGATCTTTCTTTACAGATACTCACATAGTTCAAACACCTGCACACTCACTCAGGTGGGCCTCTGACACTACTACTAACTACACAACATGGACAGCTCCTTCATACCTGGACTGAAACCTGACATTAGTTTAGTTTTACATTTTAGTCATTTTCTTTTATTTAGTACTTGTATTCCCTGGGATTTGACCCATAACCTTTGTGTCGCTAAAGCAATGCTCTCTCTTTGGGCTACATGAACACTAAATAATATTTAAATGATCTCCGATTTGAGTAACTAACCTCATTGTACTGATTTGTACCCAATTATTGTTCATTAGGGTGGGACAGGTGTTTGCATGCCAAATAGCCCCCAGTTAATGTGCTGATTCTGTAAGTTTTAATGTCAATTCCATGACAGCCACACACAGCCAGATGTGACGTACAACAGAATGTCTGGTCTACATTATAGCTTTATCTGGTTCTCATGTTCACAAAAAAACATATACACTTACTCCCAGAAGCTGCATAAAACCAGCCAATCAGATTAGAGAATACCACATCAGAACTTTCCAGTGATTTATGCATTATGCATTAGACAGACTGTGGGCGGTCCATGGGTTTCCCATCTGAGGCTGAGACTAATAACTACCAGGACGATTTCTGAATGACCCGTTTTTGCCGCCATGTTTTTATAAATGGTCTGGGAAGCAGTTGTTGTTGAAGTACATCTATACAGTAGTTTTATTTTGAAAGAGTACGAAAGTCTTGTTTTCCACGAAACAATGCTTTAGAAACTTCAAACACTTGCAATGTCACATAACACAGTGTGTTTATCTGAGGTATCAATGACAAATTGTCTTCCACTCTCCTTATAGGTGCAACTCATGGACTTAGATGTGAAGTTCACAAACAAAGAATGTTATTAAGCCAGTGGCACCATTCCAACCCAGCTGGAGACGCTTCATATGTTGCCTACAACAAAAGAAAGAGGAGAAGAAAGGAGACGGCAGCAGTTGTTACAATTACCTCAGAGAGCCGCTTTAAATGCTGAGGCAAGCAGATTCCCGCCATCTCATGGTGAATGTTTAAATGAGGAAAAACTGAGTGAAAGGCATTTAGCTCCGTAATTCTACTTTCTTCTAACATACAAACACAAGCATACACATGCTCCCTCTCTCTTAACCCCCCAGACCAGAAATATTGGTAAACTTTCCTCAAGGTCATTGGTTGGAGGAGTAATAAATTCTACTTTGAGCTTTGTTGACAGCCCAGTTCTCCACTCTGCTCTTCTAAAGAGCTGCGGCTCCACGGTCCTCCATCTGGACACTTTCAGTGCCAGATATCATCTGTTATCATTACTTGCTCACCTAGAACTTTCCTCTTACCATTTACAAGTAACTATCAGCACCCTAGGAAGACGCTTTACCTCTCCAACACAGCCTCTCCAACATCTAACCACTGGTACTTCACAGTGTATTGATAAACACTGTGGTGTAATTCATAAAATGTTCCTGACACTCTCCTCAGAGACCATAATTGATCTACTGATTGAGTACAACCATAACAACCCAATACCAACCTGCATGTTCAAATACTTTCAGTTAATATTGCAGTGTTTTAGCAGAAATGTGGTTCCACTAACGTAGAAGAGAAAATCACTTTTATACCTCAGTTGCTTTTCTTAAGCTGATCTCTTGTAATTTTGTTATTTTTGATTCTTTATAATATGAAAAGCCAAACTGTATGACTGTCTCAAATTTACTAATATTTCCTACATTTTATCAGAGCAAAAAAAAAAAAAAAAGTGATGCCATTAATCGGCATTTGGTAAGCATGTCAAAAATACTTCAGATTTAGGCTTAGGGTCATAGAAATCTACAGTAGTAGGATTCTCAAAATTTGTGTCAGACAAATCATTAGTGTACTCCCAACTACAGACAACAATGAGATTAAACAAAGAAAAATAGTACTTTATTTGCTCTCCAGCCGCAGAGAGGCTCACCAATGGCACACATCTCACCAATGGCACACATCCTTCTGGAATCAACACATTTCATTTTCTGCTAAAACGTTTGTCCTGATGCAAATTAATTATAATTATTTTATCCACATTAATTTTACAGCAACAATTTTGTCATGTGAAATTATTTCGTTTCTTCCAAGACATATTAATAGAAACGCCTGAGGCAATATAAGAACATAATTAAAACATAACTAAGAACTTAAACCTCTGAGCAATAATACTTTCCTCTGGGCTGGACATTCACAGACATACATTACATGCACACATTCGCTGAATAATATCTTTGTCAGCAATAATTTCTGTTCACCACCGGTAGCTCAAATTAACCCAAACTGAAACTGGTGGATCTGCTTTCAAGCTTCTTACTGAATCTCTCTGATCATCAAGTTTCTTTACCAATTACACTTGAAATGTTATGTGCTGCCCTTTAAATATTTATAATTTTTCCCTTTTGGCTACAATAGCAGAAGCACATTCCCTTGACAGCAATCAACTTAAATTCATCTTGGTTTATTGTGAACCATCTCCAGATGTGCGTAAAATGATTGGACCAAAAACACAGAAGAAAAAGAAAGCTGAAAAAACACAAACCGATAATTCTTATGAGCTTAAATTGCATGTGCACAGCATCTGCGAGACTGCTGAGATGCACACAGCACACAGCAGTGGAAATTGCAACCTTCCGAAAGATGATATAGCACGACAAAGAAAATCTCAAGTTGGAGCTGGCTCACGCTTCGCCACCCTAGCACCCGCAGAGGCAGCGGTTTCTCACCACAGAAGAAGTATACAATGTCCTTTGCGTGGCCCCTTGGAGCACACAAACAGGCTTGCGACCAAATGCGACTGCATGTTTGTGCGCGTGTTTTAAAGGAGCTTTACTGAAAGCTCCAGATGGAATCTCTAAATCTGTGGTTTAACCTTAAACACTGTCAGGCTGGGAATTCTCTCAAGAAAGAGAGAAATGGTCATTAAGACATTAAAAGAAAAGCCACAAAGCTGGAATAAATAAAGATGCGATGGAGGCGAATTAAAAAAACTGAGCATGAAGATGATAGATGGGTCAAAAAGTCAAAGGATCAATGGCAGAAAGTGAGATATTCAAAAAGAGAGTAAGATACATAGATATAGCAAGACACACAGATATTTTTGTTTCTAACCTATGTAGTTCAAGAAAAGCTTTTCACCTAAATCAGAGTCCAGAATTTTGAGACCTGGGAAAAATGTTATGACATGAAATAAAGCAGAATAAAGATGCTGCACTATTTAGGTCACTAATCTAAAGCGCATCTGCAACATAGCCTGTGATAAATCCTTTGCACCCATTGAAGCACACAAGATGTTCTTTGGAATGTCTCAAGTCATGCTGGGAGAATCAGGGACAAAAAAATCAAATACTATGAATTTTTACTTAATTTTGTGCTGAATTGTTTTTTACACAAATGTAAATATGGAATCCAGTTATTCCAGTCACACAGAAATGGTCAACTGAGAACCATTAAGGGTATCTTGGAAGGGTTTTATCCTTCAGGTTTTATTTGTGTTATAAACATTTCCACTTTCAACAAATTTACTCTCTATCACAGGACATTTGAAGTGTGTTTCTAAGGAAGAAAGGTGTAAGTTACTGCTGCTACTATAGGCATTTACTATTAGGAAAGACAACACTTTTTAACTTCTTTACAAGCTTAAAAAGTTTAAAACTGGCATCCACAACAGAAACAGTAGCCACAAGAACTCAAGAGAAATTATCATAAGCTGGTTAGACACATGAAGTCTGGATGTAAACTGGCTGAAACACAATGCAGGCTAAAATTAGCAGCTAGATCAGTCGACACACAGAAACCAGTTGTGGTCTACTGGTTAAGGAGACGGGATTGTAATCAGTAGGTTGCTGGTTTGATTTCAGCACTGGCAGGTAGCAACTGAAGTGCCCTAGAGCAAGACACTTAATCCCTGATTGCTCGCATTACCCAAAACTGACAAAAATATCACTTTATCTTTCAAACCAAAGATATGAGACAAGAGCAGAGGTTGGGATGTTGTGCCTACTGAGAAGAGAGATGACTTTCTTACCACTTTATGTATTGAGATTCTCAAGTCAGACAGCATATCCCATAATCCCCCTCTGCATCAGTCTCATTATCCCCATCTCAGGAACAGTGCTGACACCTTATCTGAGCAAAAGTAAGATATACAAGTTCATAAAAACAAAGTAGCTATGTCTGACTGAAGAAAAAGAGCTTATAGCTTAAGGAAGAACAAGAAAAACTCATCTGATGCAGATTTCAAAAAGTATGCAAGACAAATCAGTGGCAGACATGAAAATCCCAGAACTACCTTTCAACTGCTTTGCTTTTTCAGGTGGGTTGAACAAATACAACCACAACTGATGCCAGCTATTTACTTAATATAATAAAACATCTCTATTATAGTTGATACTATAGCACAGGCAAAGAGATGAAACTGTTCCAGTAAAAGATTCCTATGAAACAATTAATTGCGAAGGGCACAGCCCACGTCATACACCAAGTTCCTCACAGAAATCACAATCCAGCAGTCTAAGAAAACTTTCAAGGACATTTATTTTGTTATAGACTTCCAAGAGAGCATATGAGGTGATGCGTGTCTGGCTTGGTGGAGCAGTGTTTGTGTGTGTGACCCTACTGGAAGATGCGTGTAAGATTTAATGTTATGGTTTAACTTTCTTATCTGTCACGGTTCACTTCTGTATACATTATCAAATAACATACAGCATACAGCCATGTACTGAGACCCCCAAATGTAGTTGAAAGGGAAAAACACTTAAAATGTGTTAGCATAAAATGTACTAACTAAATATGAAATCAAGTGGCAGTGACTTTGAAGGTGATGTGTAATGTTATGGATGTTAAAATATTTTCTCCTATCTCAGTTTAATATGCAGAGGCAACTGTAAGTGAATGAATTGTCGGTTGTTTACCGGCTGTAAACACTTGCCTGTGGTGCGGTCCAGCCCACACTGGCTCAACTAATGGCGTGATTTGGGGGCGTGGCTTTGTTTAACTGAATAATAGCAGCATTCAGGAAATTGTATGAAAACAATAATTTTGCGATTATGTTAAGACTAGTGATGCAGAAATTACACATTTGACCTTTAAAGATAACAAAAGCACACTTTTCAAGCAAAACGTTAAATAATAGTTTTGCTAGGATTTAAATGGTGTTAAAAATTAAAACAAACTTATTGAAACTTTGGCTGTCAAACTGAATTTTAATGTAAGGAACTGCACAAATTGCTCTGGTAGAACATTTGAGTACATAATACATGTTATATAATGCAAAATGTAAGTGCATCATCTCATATACTCTCATGAGCCACTGCTTAAAAGCAGAAACCAATTCACACATACCAAGATGTACAGCATGTCTTTAGGATCAGGGTCAGACTCAGGTCTGGCTGTATAAAATGTTTTGATAACGCAGTTTAATCTGAACATTTTGCTGATCTTAGAAGAAAATTGCTGCTATCTGTTCCTATAAATCTTACTTATGCCTGTTTCCATGTTCTGTACAGACGAAGACAAATGACTAGAACTAGAACAAATGTCAAAAATGTAGCTCCACTTCACTTCTCAGAGGTCATGAAAACCTGGGAAAAACAGAGATATGGTGGGCAAACATTTTAAACTTTAAGAAGTTGGCAAATAGTGTGTGCAATATGGCCATGGCAATGTTGAAAAATTAATCACGAACCAAATAGTGTTAAACTGTATCTGACTGTATAAGAAAAAGATTGTATTTTTAGAAGTTGTAACAGATTATCGTTTACAGTACATTTTTTTCATGTTATAAAACTTTACAGTTCAACTACACTGATGACCTCATCAATTTTGACGACAAGTTAATGTCAACTCAGATTTCAACCCGGATTTGAACCTGTTCCCATAAGCCATCAGCTTCTATACATAATTTAAGGCCGAGAATAGCATGTCACACTGTTGTCACTAAAGTGCCATGTCTCTTCTGATTTGTTACTTTTTTTTATTACCCAATCAACCCAAAAAATAAAAATGCAATAAAGCACCAAAGTCTGTTTTTAATTACAAAATATAGTAATTGTTAAAAAATGATCTGCAATGCAAATGTTTCTTCATGCATTTTTCACACTTTTAATCACACCCATATGTTTTGCTTTCTGTTCTGCTATCTTTTTTTAAACAGCAGAAAGCAAGTAAATGGAGTCAACAAGAAAATGTCTGAGGGACCAAATCTGCATGAGAGAGAGAGAGAAGGCCAGCAGTCAGGCATTCACACTTACAAGTCAGGTGGTCTTGGTATTAGACAGGTGAGGAGGTATTACAGGAGACAGGGCACAAATTTGAAAGAGAAACAGAGACAGACAGAGAGAGAATATGACTAGCTGAGGGGGGTTCTCTTTGAGAACTGGGCTCAATATTTTTCTCCCCTCACAGAAATTAGCTGGAGGCGTCACAAGAGCACATCAAAACTGAATCAACTTTCACGAACAATGCGGGCCAAAGGAAACACACAGCAAGTTCTTTCATCTGTCCTCGGCAATACAGAGAAACGTTAACAATAAATCACAGCTGGAGGAACATACACATCCGCACGCCGCCGAGAACAAACAGAAGAGCCACGCGTCATTCCCTATGCTGGTGGTCGCCAAATGCTAACACTATATTTACAGGAAAAAAAAAAAGAAATGCTTTCAGGAGCTCACAAATAGTAATGGTGACCACACCTTGAGTCAACTGGTTATATATACTATATACATCCATACAGTACATCTGTACATAAATGTATACATTTGACAGAGTCATTTTGTGCAAACAACTACAAACCAATTTTCTCCTACACAGACACAACCAATACATTAAATCATTACATCCTTCTGTGGAAAATAAGCTGCTGTAATATTCCATTACAATCTTCTTTATATCTATATGGTGTTTTTCATCTGCCTCAGAACTGACTGTCACACTAGTAAAATGTAAGTTAAGATTTGGCAAGAGAAAAAGTGCAAATACAGGCCGTTGACAGAAAATTCATGCATATTTGCTCATGCTCTGAGAGTTTGTACACAGCTTTCT
Organism: Yasuhikotakia modesta; assembly: GCA_036877545.1. Taxonomy (NCBI): domain Eukaryota; kingdom Metazoa; phylum Chordata; class Actinopteri; order Cypriniformes; family Botiidae; genus Yasuhikotakia; species Yasuhikotakia modesta. The sequence goes on along the minus strand of JBAJNP010000764.1, from coordinate 11,421 downwards.
GTGTGTGCATATGCATATGTATGCATCACCTTCTTTACAGTGTTATGCTAAGCTGCTAGTAGTTATGTCATTGTGTCTGTTATATTGATACCGTCTCGATTTTTTGCTTTCTGAGACAGACACACACGCACATTCACACACACACACACACACACACACAACAGCACGCGTGCGCACACACTACAGCGCGCGCGCACACACTACAGCGCACACGCACAAACAAACAAAAACAAACACACTGCTGGGCACATTGACAGTTGAGTGTCAAACACTGGTGCTTTAAGACAAGCTGCATGTATTCCTGTGGGTATATGTTTGTATGTGTTAAAGGAAATGAGGAGGACAGAAAACTGATTGCACCTGATTATGATTAAGTTGTTTACCTGCATGAGCTTGTGGTTACAGCAGTGCTGCAACAAAGATAAGACAAATTCAAGTGGCAAACGGTGACCAGTTCAGCAGCACACAGTTCTAAGAAAGTGTTTGGATGGAAGTTGAAAGGTGCAGCCATACTAAACCTTAATTAGTTACTTAATTAGACACACCTCTCATTTAAAAACCCCGCCTACTTCTTGACCACATGGTTGTACTGTTACGATTATCTTAATATACAAATGTCATCTCAGTGTCAAAAACAAACCAGTCAAAATGCTAGCAAACTAGCAAGACAAGCATACTTAACAAACTGCTTAAGTTGAGTTTAATGATTGTCTTTAACTAAAACATCATGCACTTCCCATATATGGACTTCCCTGTTCCCAACATGAAAAATAACTGACAGGTGTAAAAAGCCTCAAAGCCTTTTGATTGGCTGAACAATCTACAATTTGAAACAGTTGGTGTGTTTATATGAGTGTTATTTAGCATAGTGTGTTATTTAGCATGGTGTGCAAATGTGCAGGTCTGTAACTAGCAGTGTGGCATAATGTATTACGGCAAAATGATGCATTATGACTATTGATAGACCAACACAATTTATAAGATGATAAAAAAACAGTTTAAAAGAATCCTGTTTAAATAAAAACTCATCAACATTATATATAGGACAAAGTTGTTACTATATTGTACTGTAACAAATTCTATAAAATGTAAATGTGTTTGTACAGCATTTGTTTATTGTTTAAATGGTATTGTTTAGCCAAATTACACCAATAAATTGTTTTATTGATTTATTTAAACACATTGTGATTGGAAGAGTCATGTAGAACCATTCGCACATCCTTTTGTGGCAAATATAGTCAATTAGTTATTGTTACAGGCAAACTCTCTTAATGCTGTGATTAACTGTGTAGAAAAAAATGTAAAAATGTAGAAACCGAGCTCATGTAGGTGTGTGTGCATACAAAGCTCACACATAATGAAGGGGTGCTTAAAAAGCATGCCAGTCAACACCCCCATACCTCTCAATCAACTGTGTGTGTGTGTGTGTCTGTGTGTGTGTGTGTGTGTGTGTGAGAGAGAGAGAGAGAGAGAGAGAGAGAGAATGAGTGTCAATGTGAGAGAGACAGACATTTTACAGAATGTAATTTAAACATGGAAATGTGTCATGACACGCATGTCAACCGGTGGCACAATAGACTTGATTAATATGACTTAACATTTCTCACAGAGTTATTATATGGCTTCTGTAGACATGAAATATATGCTGCCTTTGAATTAGATGTGGGCTATAATAATAAAAGCTATTTTCTATTTTAAATTTGTAAGGATCATGACATTGTGAATTTATTTTACATTGGTCTTTTTTATTAACCCATGTCTACTGTATAATGTTTTCATGGTTAGTTCACAGTTAGCTAGTGTGAACACGCCTGTATGTAGTCCTGCTTACTGCTGATGTTGACACTGTGGAGAATTAACAGACTTTCATCTCCATCTCTCTCAGTGATGCCTGTGTTCCCCAACAAAATGATGTCAAAATTTTGCATTTTTCTGTGAACTGTTCTTTTAAGGATTCATAATCCATTAAAACCAGGTTAGAGAACTAAGCAAGTTACTCTTTTGTAGTCTTTGGCAGCCTACTACATTTTGACATCAGACATGTTGATACAAAACAACACCTTGTTTCTAGCGGAAAGTTATAGCATCTCAGATATTTTCTTTGTGTAAGGTAAACAAAGTGAGTTCATTTGTTGCCGAGTTTATTAGAAGTGTTGTTTACAAAGCACTTAAAATTGAAGGCGGTGTTGCTGTCGGTGTTTATTTAATCTGAGAGTGAAACTGGGTGCAGTCTATAAGGCTTTGCACTGACTTTGAGTGCTTTGTCTTTGAATTAGCTGTCTTACTGTCATATAGACAGAGGAATGTGTGAGGAAAGTGATCTCACAGACACAAACACATACACAAAACTCACATCGGCTCTGTTTGATTAACATCTACCCTTGAAGAGCGGCACAAGGTCTACTGGCTGATCATTAGGTCCTCACTGATTATAGAGTTGATGTGCGCATTCATATTTTTCTCTGTACTTCCTCAGTATCATTTTCTGAAGGTTCTCCTTTATGTCTTTCCAATTATCTTCACAGTTAAACAACCAATGTCAGTCCTTCTTTGTATTTTAATTCGGTTTGTTGGAAAGAGCCACACATTAAGGCTCTTGTTGTTGTCTCACACGCTTCAAGATGGCCTCTTCAGCTCTATTGAGCTTATAAGTTCTATCGCAAATTGCTTTTCAATTGTATAATTGTATTGCTAACAATTACGGGACACGCAATCGCATCTGCACAGCGATGACACAGGAAGTGAATGTTCCTCTTTAAAAATGCATTCACTAAAGCAACAACATCTGTCTTCTCCATTATAAAGTAAAGCAATGACAGTGTTTTGCTTATTGTGATGCTGAGAATAAACTGTGACAGATGCAACAGTGGTTTAACAATTCGCCCGGGGGAATGCCGTATGTGTGTGTATGTGTGTGTATGTGTGTGTGCTCTCATTGTGATGATAAATTTTAAGCAGATGATTTTTAAAACTATTTTTTACATACAAGGGTTATTGTGCAAATAAAAAAATATTGTATTATTTTATGGAGTTTTTTAAAAACATCAGTAAGTCTAATGTAACTGGGTAAGACAAGGATGACACAATAATAGGGGGAGAAAAATTACATGTGCCAGATTCAAACCCACACACAGGTGTCAATGTGCACAACATGCCAAGAAATATATGAGGGATATTTATAGGGCATAAACATGTCAGTATCTATCTATCAAACTTGTAAGATAATTTACTACACTAACACTTATTAATTAGTTTCAATCATCAGTTAACTGTACTGTTAAAACTTCACAAACAGCAGTTCTGAGATCTCACACTCATTTTACATGCGTCTCACACACACACGTTTGTTGACTTACCATTGACTTCTATTATTTTTATCATGAGTTAATTATATTTTCTATCCCATAATCCTCCCCATAAACCAAACCTTCTCTTCTAATCCCTATATCCTCACAAAAACCTATTTGGATTTTTATATTTGAATTCAGATATTAATCAAGTATTTTGTATGTTTAGTATGACATTTCAGGGGAAATGTAGACAAGGCCTGACACACACACACAACACGTACACACACACATACAACACACACACAAACCTGTTAAAAAATAATGAGCAATGGCCTTGAGACAAACAAGAATAAAATCTAATATAAAACAAAAAATGACTGAGAGTTCGGTGAAATTACACGGCTAGAAACAGTAAAAAAAAATAACTAAAAATAAGAGAGAAGATAATAAGATTCACTTAAACGCCAGTAACATTTTCCCAGAGAAAGAGTTACATCAGCCTTTATTTGCTAAAAGTACAATAAAGGTGAGCTGCCACTTTCAGTGCAGTTTCAAAGCTTCATCACAACAGATGCAGTAAAGGCAGTGAAGGCAGTTAATCCAGCGACACTGCAGCAGTCTGCTGAAGGCCGCCTCAACTTCACCTCATTTGCTTTTCAAGTCAAATAGACACATTAAATGTGTGAAATACCTTTATTTCCATAAACATTTATCTCAGAGGCTGGTGACACAAGCACTGAGGGGAACGCTGTGCATTTTGTCACCTATCCAAAGGTCTTGCCGCCGCACACAGGGAATCTGTGCTGCATTGCTGCATATATCAAAGTGATTTCTGGAGCCGTTTCTACAGCTGGGATAAGAATGTCACATACGCAGTCACTAATGTCACCTAAAGGAATGGAAATTAGTCACTAAAGGAAATGCTACGTCAAGACCAAAACAAACAACAAAAGCTGTTGCCACTTCATTGGAAGACGTTTCCCGAAGAAAAATGCAGTTGCTCCGAAGCTGCTCATTTTTAGCTCAGTGGAGTTTATGGAGCTCTCATTATGTCTCATTAAAGCATCAACCTCAAAATTTTCTTGTGAAAAAGAAATAGACACAAACCATAGTGGAATTAAAAATTTTAGATGAGTTTTAAAATGAATATGCAATTTACATTAATAATTTACAACATTTTTTAGATTTGGTTTTAAATTCAAGTAGAAACATGAAAGATTACTTTCTTAGTATAAAAATCTAAAGTAAATATATAATACTGTATCAGAAGAAAGAATAATGAGATAAGTTCTCTCTTCTATGCGATGCTACAACATTGAAAAATAAAATGGCTAGATTTTATGCAGTTGTCAGAGATTTTGCTTTTAATAATCTTTTCAGCACAAGTAACTACGCTAGAAATTTAAAAAGCTTAAATTACTTCCCTTTTTTATTACTTAGGAAACTTATTCACAATTCCACTAAGCTAACCGAACTTGCAATTTTATTTTCATTAAGTTGAAATCCAACTTATAGTAACTTTTTGTTTTGTAAAGTTTTTGTTTTATTTTGGCTAGTTAAGGACAAATACATAATGAGATAAAAGGTATTTTACATTGGTTTAGCCAAATAAGATTCATTGACAACCAAAACCAATAAGCTTGAAGCTTATTGGCACTATGAGGCAAAAACTAACAACCCAGTGAGATCCTAGTGACAAGCAGGTAATGAATTATAAAAATGCAACAGGTGTCCACTATGCACAATATAAATGTATTAATGTATAAATGTATGTATAAATGTATGCATAGTAACCATCCACTGCATTTTTCTTATCTCTGAACAAGAATTAAATTCTGGGTTGCCAGATCCCCCCAAAAAACAAACCTGTTTCTTTATCTTTGCTGTCTTATATCACATCTAAAGCCGCCAGCTGATAACTGTGGACTTCCCACAAAGTAAGATGCATAACAAACTACAGCTGCATCTGTTCCTGTCTAACTGCAGCCCCAGCTGTCGATAACCATACATCTCTCTTTCACAAGAATGCACATTCATATCTTAATCTTAGAGCGATGAATGCACAGGGCTGGCTGGATTAAAGCTTTTTAGGCATGCATGTTTTATCAATATTTAATATTAGCTTGTGCTGTCAAAGCATTTTTTCATCCAATAATAACTTCAGCAATACCATAAAGAAAAGTAATACTTTAGCAGTTTAGAAATGCTGTTTGAATACCTGCTGAAGGGAATTTTGTTTAGCAGAACCACAAAACTTCAACATTTTGTTTCTGTGTAATGATTTGAAAAAAGATATATTTTGTGAATGAGCGGCTGAAATGTGATATGGTGTATATCATCAACATATGCCTTTTTCTACTGTATGTGTTTGAAAAGACCAGAAATTAATGACTTAACAGATGGTCAGGGTTTAATAAACCAAAAAATAAGAAATTATATTTAAATTTAAAATTATTTTAACTGAGTTCAAAAAGTTTAAAACAACTTGAATTTGAAGCAGATAAGTTAAGAGTAATTAGTGTGTAAATTCCTGCAGACTAACTGCTCTTCCCATATATCTATATCTATATATCTATCTATCTATATATATGTGTGTGTGTGTGTGTGTGTGTGTGTGTGTGTGTGTGTGTGTGTGTGTGTGTGTGTATTTTACTGTATTTTACTGTATAGTACTGTATAGTACTGTATAGTCTATATATATAGACACACAAAGAGAGAGTTAGGATTATAATTGGGAAATAAACACAGTCAATATTTGAAACATCTATAAGTGCTTATTAATTTGGTTATTTTTTTACTTATTTCTGCCATATCTGATGACTTAATTATCAGATAAACCCGGGTTCACAAAAACCTGAATGAGTCATTTTTAAGCCTCAGCTGAACCTGTGACCTGATTGAATTAACTTCAACCAACCTGATACACTGAATAATTCAGACAGCAGCAGGCTTTGCAGTAGCTCTCAACTAGAGGGAGCATAATGGGCCCCTGGGGAGCCATTTACAGCAATGGAGAATTTAAGTATAAAGTTGTTGAGTGGGAGAAAGTCCTTCCGAACTAGTAACATTATTAGTGATATCATCAACAGTCTGTACCATCAAAGCTAGGATTCTTCTGAGAACCCGGTATTGTGAGATATTAATTAACTGCTTAATTGAGAGCTTTACTGGTTGTAGCCAGGTACAAATACACCAATTACCTTATTATGAAATACTCAATTAAAAAGCAGTGTTCTGAAGAACATAACGTAATCTTCCAATAAAGTTTACATTTTTCTGACCTCAATAACTCTTTAAAGAGTTATGAAAGTCATCGTAAATGACCCACCAATCAGATCATTTTGTCTTTCATCTTTAAATACTAAATTCTTTGGAAAGACTAAAACTAGTCTAGACTATAAAGACTATAACTGGTCTAAAACTAAAGCAAAAGATAATTACTTATTTTGACTGAAGCATAATTAAGCAAAACAGACTGGCTCCAAAATTGCCTTTTCATATTTCCGGAATAATTCATTTCAATTAACTTCTTTCCCATTCATCATGATCTTCTGAGCTGCCTTTGGGGAGACAGCTAGAGTCTCAGGCTCAAACGTGATTGGCAGGTGGGTTCACCATTGGCGGGTTGACATTTGTGGTGGGATGTGCTTAGATACCAATGCCCACGGTTGCAACACAAAAAAGCGAAAGGGCGATTATATAAACACTAAAAAGTCAGATGCCTCTCAATTTATATGCAGCCACTGACTCATGAACATCAGTGAGGTGATTGTGGTCATTTGGGTTTTCTGTGATTGAAGGGTGAGACACTGGAAGTGTAACAGTGGGACTGATTAATGAAGTGATGAGAAGGGACTAGTTTGGGCTTTGATAAACACTGATTGATTGTGACCCCCACACACTAATCAAACTCATAACAGCACCGGGGGAGACGCATGAAACTGACCTTTAAACGCGACTGCCCGACACTCACGACACATTTAGCTTCTGTGGTGTGATGTTTACTGTGTTTGGAGAGAAATATAATATTAAGTGGGAAATAAAGTAGGGCAGGATTTTGTTTACTGGAATTTAATTGGACTGTGAAATATAGCGCAAGTATATTGTTGCTTAATACTATTTTTACTGATTAGGGACTTGGTTACTTTAACAGGAAAAACACATTTTTTTCACACAACACAAGAAATAAATTACATTTGATAATTAAAAGATAGATTTCTTATTGCTAGTGTAGTAAATGAGAAAGATCAGACACACAATAAACAGTTTTATTTCATTAATATAACTACATATCCCTCACCCAACAAACTAACTGTTCTCTGGGGTGTCTGTAGAACTACCTCCAAACTGCTATTAACACCCAGAGGCAGAACCAGACCTCTGGTGACCATAGCAACACATAGCAGAGCATCTTGATAAGACTGTTTTACAACCCAGAGGAATGTAGAGAGATTCACTCTCATTTCATTCACTTTGAGACAGACAAAGAAACCATTTTATATAGAAACCACTTGTATATACAGTATATTTACTCAAGAATGCATAGTAGAAATGTATAAAAAGCCATTTTAATATTTAATTTTTGTCATGCGCTTCCTGTGTTATGTTTTATTCTAATATATTTACTTATTATTAATCTGTGCACATTTAAATGTATATTTAATGGAGTTAGTCAAGATCACATGTGTCTATGTTTGGTAACTAAGAGTTTAATTTCTTATTTCCATTATATTTTGATAGATTTAATTTATATTATCATTATAAAAGTTCAAACAATTTCTATATGCAAAACAGCATGTTGGAAAACAAGCTCTGATTGGATCGCAGGCCTCTTTAGGATGTGACATCCTTACAGTTTATCCTCACACTGCTCATCTTCAAAAAATCAGTGTCTAACAACGGATGCCACTTGTTTCTCGTCTTTCAGGTTGTCTAAAGTCCCATCTTCTCAGTCCTTAAAGGACTTATAGATAATTACATCTTTTGTGGAGAATAGTTTATTTGTGAAGAAAACTCAATATTAGCCTCTACACTAGACTCAGGCCCAAAGATTTATATAACTGTACAAAGCTCAAAATGACAAATTTTATTCTAAATTTTTTTCTAAATGAAAATTGACTCTAAAGAGTTTACTTTTAATTATAGTTTAATAGTATTTGTTTCTGAAAAAGTCAAATTCAAACCAGAATTAAAACATTCAGTTTTAACAAGTCAAGAAATGTAGATTTGCTCAGTTTCTCTGGGGTTACAGTTTCAGCGCTTTGCCAACATTTAAATCAGTCTAATGACTGTTCCAGAATGAATGCCAGGAATAAATAGAACTTTAAAACATGACTGTGTACCCTGTTAAACATGTTTCTGACTTTACCACTTACATAAGATAAATAAGCAGCATTTTAATGTGCTTGTGTCAACACAAAACCTTTCATTGGTTGACTACACTACATACTCAACACTAGATACTCAAACATTACACCCATGTGTCCTTGTTGAACATTTTATTTTAATACACAGGCATTACTGGGCAGTTTGTGCTCTCTGTGCTGCTCTCACAGATTCTCGTCCTCTGTGAAGGATTTCCATGAGATGATGGGATTTGTTCCATTTACACACACAAATTGTTTAAAGGTGATTTATTCACTAAAATGGTGTCTGCATATGTTTGGTCATGTGGTGTATAAACATTTTTATAACACAATTCTCTGGAATACTTGATTCTGATTGGTTAGCCATGAGGTCTGTATTCCCAGATAACAATTGTTTATCTTGGTACTGTGAGGTATCTTGACCGGTACTACAAGTCATCTTGACCAGAACAAATAGTCATTTTCATCATGTCTGGGATTATTTTGCAACAACAACCAGCTGGAGGTACTTTATCCCTTACATAAACCTATATATAACAACAGTTGTTTCTAGTCCTTGAATCTGATTGGCCAGGAGATGCTCCAAGAGTGTTGCTATTGGACCAGAGTGCCACTGGGATGCTTTACTGTTGTGTATCACTTCTCGACTGTAAACCTTGACATGTTACTACAATAAAGTTATTGTGCCACAGTGGGATCAGGTTATCACACACACTCCATTATTCTCTCTTTCTCACACATGTCCCGCCTCCGTATTACTCCAGTAACTTCTCAGTAACTGCTATTAATGAAATGCCTAAATTAATTAACAAATGAAATATTACTGAAAGTTTAGTTATTTTTAAAATGTTACCCATGGTCACATTAAAAAAACTTTTTTATGTCCAGAACAGGCTGTTACTGTGGAAGCACAAGTGTCTAGGAGGGGCTAAGCACAGCTCAGTGTGTAAACATCATCTTTTCTCCATCTTAACACTTACTGCTAAGATTCAAAGTGCTTCTGGAAACCAATATCAGCACAAGAGCTGTTTGTCAGGGGCTTCATTAAACTTGTTTCCAGGGGCATACAACAGCACACAGACTGACACCAATGGAAACACATTCTCTGGAGTAATCCTGATTCACATGTCATACCACACTATATAGCAGTCTGAAAGTAGCTGCCTAAATACAGATGCCAGATGTAAAGTTGGTTAGAAAGCAAAAACAATCTGGGATTCTTCTGTGGTTCAAAATGAGACCCTTAGTTTCAATGCAGGAAAAAAATATAGTACAGTATGCAAATTATATAATATGAGATTTTTGTTCACTCTCAAGTCTGAGGTAACAGTTTGAGGAAGGCTATTTTCTGTTTTAGCTTTCAGGTACTGTATGTGCTGTAGTGGTACTGTAAGATCTCCCTTATTAGAAGGAAATAAAGCAGACAGAATCAGCAGAAAAGTCTCTTATTGTACTCTACTGTAACTCATTATAGAAGCACATTAGCTAAGTGTATGTGTATTCACTGTGCCGAAAGACAGACCAGATGAGGACAGACAATGTTCCATGTGGACAAACTCAATCTGTTCCAAGTTTCATTTACAAGAGTTGTAAACAGTAAAGAAGAAAAATATTTACTCATTAATCACGTAAAATCTCATGATGATTATGTCTCATACATTGTAAAATAACATATTTTGCTGATAAAAAAGATCTTTGGAATCAATGCAACAGGTGCCAAAATGGTTCAGAAATTACTATTGCTACAATTCAGAGTGATAATTCCCAATTCCTGAAAGCATTACTTACCTATATGTTATTAAATAAACTACCAGAAACATCATAGCATGACTCACAATAATGGCACACATACTGAATTACACACCAGTCTTGACAAGTTAATGGATAACAGATGACTGCACACGGATACATGACATAACCAGCAGATGCATTATAAATATTTATACTGCATATGAACATGATAAATATTATTTTTATTACAGCAATAAGTATTTACTAAACGGATGCTTTTAAACTAAAGGCAAAACAATGTGACTAAGTAGACTATTAAGTTATATTGCTGGCAAAAGGACTCATTGCATTGCTGTGCTATAGTAAGCGATTGAATGAAAATAAATGAAGGGAAATTTTTTTTACTCTTTTTCCTACCACAGATGAATGTACCCTAATAATCTTTCTTTAGCAATCACTTGTAGTATTTAAGCATATCTTATTCAAAAAGATTCATCATGCTTATTAATGCCTGAATGCTTTAGTTCTGTCATTGAAAATAAAAACAAATTACACAGATTTGTTTGATTCCTATATAATTCAAAATGAACCTTTCCCCTATGAGCTGTTTTGTTATATTAGTTAGAAATATTGGTGTTAACGTTCCTATCCTACTATAAAACATGTTTCGTAAAGTAACATCTAAACTTACTGGTTTTCCTAATACAAAAAATATTAGTGACCGTATCAACCTGACTAAATTGGGTTACATAAATCAAAAGTGAAAGTACGCTGCCATACCTGTCACAAAGACAAATTTCTCCAAGAAGCAATAACTTTACAGTCAGTGTATGTACATTAAAAGTCAACTGTGCCATTTCTGCACCAAACACAACTGCAAACTCTAAGTTTTTTTTTAGAACACAGCCCCTATTGGACATTCCATCCCCGCCCCTAAACTCACACGATTGGTTGAGCCAATGTATATGTATATAAATGTATATAGGGCTATATGTATACAAAACAGATACAGTAATAACAAACAATACAAATTG